>JACEVL010000021.1:1818303-1978303 GCA_020284085.1 Aporrectodea caliginosa | reverse complement strand
CCCTATGGAACTCCTAGAAGAACTGGAACCCATTTAGACCTGAAGTTTCCAGATATGATCATCTGAGTACGATCAGATATAGGTAGGAACGAAGCAAAAGGAGCGGTGTTCGCTTGAGACCATAAGACGATTCAAGGCGTCGAAGCTGAAGAGACATCAAAGACAGCAAGTAGGGAAACTTGGGACTTGTCAATAGCCGAATAGATGTCAGACAACATGAAAAGCAGAAGCGTTTCAGTTGAGTGATTGTCCCAAAATCCAGATTGGTGAGAAGAGAGAAGGCCGACTGACTCAAAATAAGGGAGAACACAAGATGTTCAATGGGTTTGGAGAAAAAAAGACAGGTTGGAGATGGGGCGAAAGTTTTTGCAGAGATTTGGGTCAAGATTATGCAGGAAATTCAAGGCGCGTTTTTGTCAAGCAGGGATGCAGCCCTCAGCAATGTATCTATTGAAGAGATAGAGAAAGTGTGAACAAGTGTTTTGCATATATAATGAGCACAGGTGTTCTTTAGGTTGATATATATATAATGTGTATCGATTGTTAAGCGTTTTAGTCTTAGGCCTTAGTTGCGCTGTCGGCTCGTGGGCGCTTGGCCTAAAGTAGCCCTATACAGTGTAGTACGGTTGTTTTAAGGCAAGAGTTGAGTTTGTTGTTATTAAACTGTGTTTGAAGAAAGAAAGAAACATTCAAAGAACTGTGTCAATTTAATTCTTAAACAGTTAGAAGACGTTGAGCAATTTATATGTAGAGATAAGGAAAGTTCTTGAGGTAGGTCACAACTAAGAAAGAAAAGAGTTGGTGACATTATTTGGTGGCAGCGGTGGTCTGGGATTCGAAACAACGTCTGGGATTCGAAACAACGTCTGGGATTCGAAACAACGTCTGGGATTCGAAACAACGTCTGGGATTCGAAACAACGTCGACTGGTGAATACGCATTCAAATCATTGGTAAATCTACGACAACGAAAGCCTCAACGACAAAGGTATAAAAGTTGGTTGTTATCAAACAAAGAACAATCCCCAATACTTCAAACACAAAAGAAAACTCGTGTTTTCCAGAAAGGACAGCACTGAAGTAAAGAAGTAAGATGGAGAAATTAAGTGTCAAGAAACAAGCAGAACTGAAGAAGATGTCTTCTGAAAGATTAAAACAGCGCTTGTTAAAGGCTGGTTTTGAAGAAGAGAAACTGGAAGATATGTCACGTGAGGACATGCTAGAAGCGCTAGCTGAAGTCTGGCTTAAAGAAGAAGCAGAAGAAGAAGAAGGTGCTGTCGGCGGTGCTGTGGAAAAGGTTATTGAAAAACCGCCTGGACTTATGTCTATGGAGATGATGATGCAGTGGATGATGATGAAAGAAGAAAGAGAGGAGAAACGAAGACAAGAAGAGAAAGAAATACGACAGGAAGAATTACGTCTTCAGAGAGAGAAAGAAGAGAAGGCAGAACGTCTTCAGAGAGAGAAAGAAGAGAAAGCAGAGAATGCAAGACAGGAAGAATTACGTCTTCAGAGAGAGAAAGAAGAGAAAGCAGAGAATGCAAGACAGGAAGAATTACGTCTTCAGAGAGAGAAAGAAGAGAAGGCAGAGCAAGTTCGTGTGGCAGAACTTGAGTTGCAAAAGCAGCAATTTGAGATTCAATTAGAGCAATTGAGAAGAGATCGAGAAGATGCTGAAAGGAGAAGATTAGAGCAGATGATTGAATTTGAAAGGGCGCGGAAAAGTGACGAAGAGATACGTCAGCAACAGATTGAAGAGAAGAGACTACGTGAAGAAGAAAAGGAAAAAGTGCGAATTTCAGAGTTGGAGCGAGCAGAAGAGGTTAGACAAGAAGAACTGAAATTACAGAAAGAAAGTATGGAGAAGGCGGAAGAGGAAAGACAAGAACGTTTAAAGTTGGAAAAAACAAAAATAGCATTAAAAGAAGCACAACTCAAAGAGGAGAAACAAAATAGAGAAGCTCAAGAACAAAGAAGGCAAGAAGAACGAGAAGAACAGAAAAGGAAACAGGAAGAAAGTGAAACGATGGTGTCTAAAATAAAGAAAATTGGTGATGCCATGAAACACGTGTTACCCAAAATGCCAAACGATATGATGGAGGTGCCATTATATTTCGAAACGGTTGAGAATGCGTTTCGTAGTTTCAACGTGCAGGAACAATTCTGGGTGAAGTTACTATTGCCATTGATGACTCCGAAAGCTAGAACTGTTCTAAACAGATTGTCATTCGCTGATTTAGACGATTATCAGATCGTGAAACAGCACTTGTTAAAAGAATTCAAGTTGACACCGAGAGAGTACAGATCGAAGTTTATTGATGCGAAGAAGACAGCTGAAGAAACGTATACAATGTTTACAGCTAGGCTGAAGAACTTGTTGAACTATTATGTGAAAAGTCGCAAAGTGGATAAGAATTTTGAGAAGTTGTTTGATTTGTTAGTGGCGGATAAGTTGAAAGAATCACTACCACCAGGTCCACTACAGTTTGTATTGTCGAAGGAAGGAACTGATTGTTACGAAGCTAGTGTTGTGGCAGACCTAGCGGACATTCATGTTAATAATCGAATTGGTTTGGCAATTCCGAATAAGACAAGTTTTGATTTTGTTCCCAATGGCAAAAGAAATCAACAGTTCACTCCAAATTTTGGTTTTCATTGGAAGAGCAATCAAGAAACAGGAAATCAGTTCAGAGGTGCAGAAGTGAAACCAAATTCTCCGGTTGTTCACGAGAATAGAGAGTCGATGATGACCAGACAACGTCAGGTATATAACAAATCACCACCAAGGTTTGTCGCGAGAGAAGGCAATGCATCGTTTACTCCATATAAAAGAAAAGAAAGCATCGAACAACGAGGTGCAGTGGTGAAACGTTGTCACAACTGTGGATCAGACAGGCATTTGATGAAATTCTGTCCAGTTCCTGTTACAGCCTCAAATTATGGAAAACAAGAAAATTCGAGGGTGAATCGAATTCAAGTGGTTGGTAATTCTGAAAGTCAAGCCACAGAACATCAGAACAATGAAACTGAAGTAAAGTCAGTGATGAAATGTCACCTCTCACCTGATATTCAGAAAGAAATTCTATTGCACAATGGAATGCAGAAAGAAATGGTTGGAAGAGATGAAAGTACAGCATTGAAGAAAGTGGTATTGCAGTACGTCGAGGTAGAGATTCGTGGAACAGCAGGAAAAGAACCAGTGAAAGTAAAAGCACTGATTGATTCTGGAGCAGAGGTTCCGGTGATTAGTGAAGAATTACTGGAAGGCATGAAGGTGGAGCAGATTGGAAAAGTGAACTTACAATGCGTGGCAGGAGATGCCATTCCTGCAAAGTTGGTGAAAGTTGATGTAAGGCTGTGTTGTAACGATGTGGAAGAAGAGGTAATTCCGCATAAAGTCAAATGTTCACTTACACCGTATGTGACATTGATGTGTGCTAGTATTGCAAAAATGGGAAGCACAGAAAGATTCTTGTTGCATCCAGAAATCATTGCAGAACTTAAAGCCGTGCCACAAGTGAAAATGATACAAGGAGATGTGCAAGCGAATGTAACGACGAGATTGCAGAGTCAGCGAAAGAAAGTGATAGAAGTCGAAGAGGAAAGTGAAACTGAAAGTTCAAGTGAAGAGGAAAACGAAAGCGATGATCAACAAAGTTTAATGCAAGACGGTATAACAGCAGAGATGAGTGAACAAGAGATGGCTGCATGCAAGAATGGTAATCTAAATGAAACGAAAGAGGATAATGAATGTGATGTGGAGATAGCAGATTTGTTTCAAGAAAATGAGAAAGATGAAGAACAACAGATGCAGATTGCAGACGCAAAGAAATTCGAAGAACAGCAGAGACAAGATGAATCATTGAAAGCATGGTGGACGTTAGCGCCAGATAAAGAATCTGAATTCTGCGTGGTAAATGGCTTACTGTACAAGAGATATCGAATATTAGAGCAAACGATATATCAATTGGTGTTACCAAAAGAGCGACGAATGAAAGTGATGGAGTTGGCTCACGAATCAGTATTTGGAGGACATCTTGGAGAAGAGAAAACTAGAGAACGAATAAAGTTGTCTTTTACCTGGCCAAAGATGAGAAGAGATATAGTGAAATTTTGCAAATCATGTGAGAAATGTCAGTTAAAGGCAAGAAGTTTGGTGATGGACAGGGTTCCTATCACTCCAATTCCAAGAGAAGATGTAGCCTTTAGAAGAATTACAATGGATTGTGTAGGACCAATCGAGCCAGCATCTGCTGCAGGTCACAAGTACTGTTTATGTATTGTCGATTCTTGCACAAGATGGCCTACAGTGTTTCTGTTGAAATCATTAACTGCGAAAGCTGTGTGTGATGCTTTGATGGAGTTGTTCATGAACGTTGGTGTACCTTCAGTGATCACAAGTGACCAAGGAACAAATTTTACTGCGAGTCTGACAAGAGAATTTCTGAATTTAATGGGTTGTAGTCCAAGATTTGACACGCCAGGTCATCCAGAGGCAGCTGGACTAGTAGAAAGATGGAACCAAACATTCAAGAAAATGATCCATCATGTAATTGTTGACAATCCAAGGCAATGGCACAAAGTAATTCCGTTTACAGTGTGGGCATTACGAGAAGTACCGAATGCAACTACTGGAATTGCTCCTTATATGTTGGTGTATGGAAAGATTCCACGTGGACCATTGGCAATTTTAAAAGAAAGTTGGACAAGAGAAATTAATTTACCACCTCATATTGGAATCCAACCAGAAAAGTACTTGAAAGACATGAAAGCAAATATGGAAAAAGCATTACTGTTTGCAGAATCATATTCACGAGAGAAGCAATTACAGTATACGAATCAATACAACAAAAGAGCGAAACATAAAGAATTTGAACCGGGTGAAAAAGTTATTGTGTTGTATCCGACGTCAACAAATAAACTGATTTCACGATGGCATGGTCCATGTACTGTCATACAACGAAGATCAAAGTACTCTTATTTGATTGATATGGGTGACGATTGTCGAAAGATAATTCACGCAAATAAAATCAGAAAGTACATTACAAGAGCAATGAGTTGTGGACTAATCGTTGAAGAAGATGAAGACTTTGGTTCAGTGGTTGAACTGCTGACAAAGAATGACTTGCAAGATGAAAAGAACTCACTGAATCTTGATCCCGATCAGATTAACCATTTAACATTGACTCAACAAAAACAATTACTGGAAGTACTGAACAAATATTCTGATCGATTTTCTGAAAAGCCTGGACTATGTACATTGGTTGAACATGAAATCGAACTGAAACCGGAATTTCGTGAAAAAGAATTTATGGCTTACCGTATTCCACTCATCTATCGAGCAGAAGTTGAACGACAAATTAAAGAAATGCTTCAAGCCAACATTATAAAACCATCTTCGAGCAGAATGGCAAGTCCGTTGGTAATTGTTAAAAAGAAAGACGGTTCTCTGAGACTTGCCTGCGACTACAGATACATTAACTCGTTCACTGTGGATTGTAAATATCCGATGCCGATTGTGAAAGATGTTTTGCACAAAGTTGGAAAATCAAATGTGATCTCGATTTTTGATTGTCGAAGTGCTTACTGGACTTGTCCTGTTAAGCAAACTGATCAATGGAAAACTGCTTTTGTTACTCACAATGGACTGTACGAGTTTACTCGTGTTCCTTTCGGAATGATCAACTCAGGAAGAACATTTGTTAAAGCAATTAACATGGTTTTACAGCCTATAAATGAATTTGCTGAGCCCTATGTAGATGACATTGCTGTGCATTCAGATGATTGGAAGATTCATTTACAGCATTTAGATGCATATTTAATGCAAATGAGACTGCATAACATTACTTTGAACTTAAAGAAATGTATCTTTGGTAAGAGTGAGGTAAAGTTCATCGGTCATGTGGTTGGTTCTGGAACGATTCAAATGAATCCAGATAGAATTGAAAGTTTAATTAATTTGAAAACCCCAGAAACGAAGAAACAAGTTAAGCAATTGCTGGGATTTTTTGGTTACTATAGACAGTTTATCAAAGATTTTGCACAGATTGCGAAGCCTCTATCTGATTTGACAAGTAAACATGTTCCAGATAAGATTGATTGGACTGATAGACATCAACAGGCATTTAATTTACTTAAAGATGCTGTACGCTCTAAAGTTGTTTTATATGTTTTTGATGTTGGAAAACCTTTTAATTTGTACTGTGATAGCAGTGATTTTGCAGTAGGAGCTGTTTTAACACAGATGGATGATAAGGGAATAGAACGCCCTGTATCATTTATAAGTCAGAAATTGACTGACACTCAGAAGAGATGGGCAACTGTGGAGAAAGAAGCCTATGCTATTGTTTGGGCTCTAAATAAGTTAAAAGAGATAATCATTGGATCTAAAGTTCACATCTTTACCGATCACAATCCTTTAACTTATCTGACTGAATCTATGTCTAAGTCTGCTAAACTGGTGCGTTGGGCTTTAGCACTGCAAACTTTTGATGTAGAGGTTAATTATAAGAAAGGACGATTAAATGTTGTAGCAGATTGTTTATCTAGATTATAAGATTGTTTATTTTAATATATTGTATAGTATTAAGTTTATTGCATAATTTAGTACATGATGATTTCGCAAATTTTTAAGTTTAATTTGCTCAATCCAAAGAAAGGGAAGGAGGTAATGTGAACAAGTGTTTTGCATATATAATGAGCACAGGTGTTCTTTAGGTTGATATATATATAATGTGTATCGATTGTTAAGCGTTTTAGTCTTAGGCCTTAGTTGCGCTGTCGGCTCGTGGGCGCTTGGCCTAAAGTAGCCTAAACATTGGCTGACGGTAGATTCTTTTTACACGTGCAGTTAGCGCGCCAAACTTAGAAACTGCTGATGACAGTGAATTTGAACTATACAGTGTAGTACGGTTGTTTTAAGGCAATGTAGAGATAAGGAAAGTTCTTGAGGTAGGTCACAACTAAGAAAGAAAAGAGTTGGTGACAGAAAGAATGGAGCAAGATCATCAAGTATATCAGCAATAATAAAGGGGAAGGGTCCAATTCACATGATCTAAGATTAGCAGATGTGAACACTGTTCATATATCAGAATCTGCAAGAGGCTTAAAGCCATCAAATAGGCCTACAGAAGACGTACAGTAGAAACGAAGGCGGCTGAGTTTCCGCTGTAGAGGGTCTGAGAGAAGTGATCTTCGTGTTTAGCATATCCAGGAACTCGAGGGGGCGGTTTCATACGAACATTGCAGCCTGCCCACATTGCAGCCTACCCACATTGAAACCAATGTTCTTAAATATCTACACCCAGTCTGGTTTATTACCATATAAAATATCTACTAGCATCCTTATGACCACGTTGTTATAGATCACGAAGAGAAAAGATACGGAATGAGGTGACACGAGAAGAACTGGGACAGAAGGAAACGGTAGTGGAAAGAATAAAGAAACGAAGACTAACATGGTATGGACATGTGATCAGGATGGAGAACGGAAGAATGCCGGCAAAGGCGCTGCACGGAGAGGTGGAGGGAACGAGGAGCAGAGGACGTCAGAAGAAGAGATGGATAGATAACGTACTGGAGGACATAGAAGACAGAGGATGGGACCTAAGAAGGGCAATAGAAATCGCAAGAGAGCGACCGAAATGGAGAAGTTTTGTTAGAGCCTCATCGTCAGCGAATACTTGACGGAGGAGAAAGAAAGAATTAAATGCAGAACACGACACAATCAATTTTTCGAAGTGCACAGAACATATCATAAAAGGAGTCAAACGCCCATAATTACCAAAGGGAAAAGACAGGCAGCAAAGCAAGGCTGTAAAATGCCAACAGTTCAGTTGTTTCTTATCCTAAGTATATCAGTCTATGGGGCCAGCAGTCTTCCAAGTTCTCTCATCTGCCGGCCATTACAGACACGATTTACTGTTCAGTTCCGTAGATGGCGTCAGTAGAACGGAAACTAATGTCCTTGCGGAATGTCCGACCACGGCCATTATTCGATCCTTTTGTAGTCTAGCCTCGTAAGTTCGTAACTATTGTGAAGCCTGACACCAATGCAATTACTATGGCCCGCCGGCTTAAAGTGGTCCCGGCTGTTTTTAGGTCGCCCGTAATATCTTTTTTATCCATAATTATTACATTAGCTGCGCTTCTGACTTTGGCCTTGACATCTCTTCAGCAAGAATTTGACAGCCTAGATTCTAAAACATCAATAATTGCTCGGCCGTTAAGTGCCACGTATTGAATCGTGAACGGTGTAGGCTACAGTAGTTGTCTAATTCACTTGAATTTTGCATAATTAAATTGAAATGTTTGAGTAGCAACACGATTTTGGTTTGATATTTGAATAGCTTTTAGTGAATTATATCCATTCTATGAAATTATTTTCAATAAAGATGCGTGGCCCACCGAGATTTACACAGTAAATTGTTTTGGCCTTTGGTGCAAAATGTTTGGGAACCTCTGAATTATAGCCTGCAAAATATAAACACACAATTATGTGATAATATATAATTGTAAAATACACTCACACAATATATGCTGGCACAGGCGCAATGCTGATATAGGAAGATCGACGATAACTGAGCGGTATAGTCCTAAAGGAGCTGATGCTTTTCAATTGCGAGATTGGGAGCGAGGGACGGAAGGGAAAGGGAGCGAGAGAGAGATAGAGAAAGAGAGAGAGAGAGAGAGAGAGAGAGAGAGAGATCACACCGTTGAGACACCTGAGTGAGAAGTCAGAGTAAATATTTAGCCATGGAACATATGAACGAAACAGGACAATGAAGTAGAACTGTGTCTGTGTACGCCTCTCTGTATGCATCTATGTCTTCTTCTCTGGCTATCTGTGTCTATATGTACGCTAATCTCCGACATTTTAATCAATTGTGATTGTGCTGTTATGTGTGTCTTTGTGGATCTGTGCAGAGCAGGGAATCAATTTCCTGATGCGAATGGCGCTGAAGAAGCTGTCCTTCCTTCCGTTCGGATACATCATTGACAAATGGAGATACATGGTCTTCAGAGGAGACGTCCAACCGGACGAATACACATCCAGCTGGTGGCAGCTCAGGTTCGCTGCTTCTCAATAACCAACAACCGTTCCTCTGCCTTATCTTATCTGAACCGGTCTATGGTCTTATCTGATGCTATATGGTCTGGTTGATAAGATCCGGTCTGATCCGATCTTTTATAATCTGATCTGGTTTGATATGGTCTGGTCGGTTTGGTCTACCGGTCCAGTCCAGTCTAGGACAAACGAGTCCAATCCAGTGCAGTGCAGTACAGTCTAGTTCAGTCCAGTACAAAGTGGTCCTGTCAAGGACAAACCAGTTCAGTTCAACCCAGTCCAGTACAACTGAGTCCAGTACAATCCAATCTAGTCGAGTCTGGTTCAGTGCAATCGAACTTTTTGCTGTGGCTCACATAGTATAGAGTTCTACTCTGTAATCGGAGACGATTTCGACGGATCTGATCTGATCTGTTGTGATACGATTTCATTTGATAAATTGTGATGCAGTGTAATCTTGTAAAATCGAATCAAAAGTAATCAATTTAACCAATCCAGTTTAATCTAATCTAAAGTCTAAATATTTGTCATAAAACGTCACGCGATCGGTAGAAGGGAAATGGCAGTCCACCTCAATGATACAATGGACTTGGTCTGGGTTATACCTTAAATCACACCTTATACCCATTGTTATAGGCAAATGCTATAGCTCTACCACTTGTTTGTATACGTTGAAATATCTCAGCCCTCTGTTGCAATTATAATCGCAGATCAATCTAGCTTTATGTCTGTTACAACTCTGCCATTTGCAGAGTTAGACCCTGAAATGACCCACGACATTTACACGAGTCACTTGGACCGGCGCAGTTTCTGTGCGATCCAGCTAATGAAACCACCCCACCATGCAAAGTAATCGTCCGCCAGTCATGGACAACGCACTGTTTTCTTGAGTTTACGGCGGACAGTCAGCTAAGCCTTTGATATAGTATATGATGAAATATGTCTGGTTGTAAATCACGCTGACTGTCAGTCCTCGTCAAGGCTTACAAAGCAAATTACTGTTAATCTCCCGCTGCAGTTGTATAATATGCGAAACACGGTGACAGTGTGAATTGGATCGAGTTATTAGAATAGATAATCCATCGATCGATCAATCACCTGTCTCTGTTCAGCTGTCCTTGGAAGCAATGAAATAATGAAAAGCGTTGGCCTGTTACCAGTGCTTATAGGCTTTGAATTCCTATGGCTTAGGGGGAGCTGCATTAATGACGCTTTCCAGTTGTTGCAGTGTATGGCTGTAGGGCTGATGTGTCTGCACTTCCTTTGTATGGCCAATCAGCCACAGAGACCTCGCTTTTGAATAGAGTACAGTCTAGCCAATGTGTGGTTATCTTATAATATAAATATTATGGTACCTGTTGCATCTTTGGTAAAAGCTTAAAGTGGTAGCTGTTAACAGAAGCGGCGAACTCTCAAATGCGGATTTATTACAGTAGGCATACATTAGTAACTTTATGTAGGCTTACAATGCAAATCGTCACTTCACACTTGTGGTGAGTCGCGATATATGGCAGTTATTTCCGAAATGGGCGTAAGTGGTGGTGTAATAACAACCGTAATGTAAAGTGGTAGTGGACAATCTAGGTCATACACTAATGGTAAACAACCAAAGATTACTGCCTCATGTATTATGATTACGTAGGTTAGATTAGGTAAGCTTGAACTGATCGGATTAAATTGTTCTAAGCTTAGATTAATTAGCGCAGGTCTATTTATTTATTTATTAGCGGAAGAGGATGTGATAAAATATAATATTAGACCTGGAAGGCGGTGATGTTGGTTCTTGTTGCAGGGAGAAATATGAAGGAATAACTCCGCCAGTGTCACGCTCATCCGAAGACTTTGATCCGGGAGCCAAGTACCACGTGCCTGCTAATGTACCTTATTCCAGGTAAACTACCTTGCACCACGTCTCTGCAAATGTTCCTTATTCAATGTAGAACTGCCTTGTAACACAGTGCCTGCAACTGCTCCTTACTTCAGGTGAAGCTAACACGTGCATCATAAACTCCATAGACATCAAAACTTCACAATGCTTGCCCAATCACATGAATTGTTTTCATCGTGTTTGTTGAGCGAATTCAGCGCCCCTTAACTTGTTGCCTTATGAATGTATGCGCCTTGTCACTCGGTCTTTCCTTAAAGCAGCAGAAAATGGCGCCTTTCGAGGTATTGAATGCGACCATGTAAATATCCAGATTCATGCATCATACCTACATTATGGCAAACTTTTCTCGATTATCTGCTGCAGGCCCAACTGCACTTCCCAGGCTCTCTGTTGCCTCCACTTGCACTCAGGATCAGTGGTAATTGGTCAGTCTAAGTTGACACGTCACCTTGCATATTATGGGGTTCATAGATGAAATATTGGGATGGTTTATGCCCAGCGCCTAAATCGTTGGACGCTGGGCTCAACATTGGTTGCCTTGTCCATGAAATTGATTGGAATAAGCTTAACTTTGGAAGCTGACATCATAAATCATTGAGGTGATGCTCAGTTGTAGTTGCCTTATCGACGTTTACGCCTAGATGGCAGAAGAAGTGATCACTCGTGTGTCATCCTCTGCGTGCAGACGTTCGACAGAGGTCGACCGTTTCTGGTCGAGCATTCTATTTAGAATTGGATAGTAATCGTTTGTTGGTCAGGGTTTTCACTGCGTCGGAAATTCTTCTTCATTGTGTGTGACAGGAATTATTTGAGTTGGACTGACAATCGCCTTTTATCTCGCTCTGTCATGCACCGCGTTAAAGCCCCGCAACAATTGCCTGCTAGATTTAAATTGCCTATTAACCCGTGAATCCCGCGGGTCAAAGAATTTAGGTGGACTTCGGACATTGTGTGTTAAGTGCACCAACGGACGAACGAAGAATCAAGAGAACGATTGGACGAAGAGGAACACAATGCATCTCTCTCCTGTTTCACAATAATAGGATCTGACTGCTTCTCCGAATAATGTCTTTTGTGCGGGACTGTCGTTTATTGAGCACGTTTCCCCATGGGCGTATTCAGGGGTAGGGGTCTTACGGGTTCAAACCCATAAATGAATGCATTACTGTTATGTGAAACTACTAAAAATGTAGAAAAATACGACAATTTCCAATGGAACCCCCTCCGAAAACTTAACCCCTCCGAAATGTTTTCCTGGCTATTCCTCTGCGTTTTTCAGCTGTATGAACACAAACTCTGTTTGCAAAACGGCAAGACTGACAAACTGTGAAACTGTACGCAGGGTTGAACTGAACACACAGTGACAACAACCAATGAACCCATGCATGCACTAATAGGAAGTGCTGTGCCTCTTCAACCGATACCGCATCGATGTCGCGATATCCAGAAAAGCCGATGTCGGTATTAAAGAAACCAAAGAATACCGAAAACCAAGGAAACATCGACAAATCCAAAATGTTGGTTTGAAAGAATAAATTAAGGCCTAATCAAACTTGAATAAGTTACGTTTTCATTTCGTATGCGCCGTTGTGTACAAAGCTACACACGTTTTAATTAGGCCTAGGAACTAAGCTTAACACAGCTGAACACAAAAAATTTTCCACGTTTGATTTGACATACAAGCTTGTTACAGTAAAGCAGCACTGCGCAGTATGCCGTTGCTGCGTCAACTGCGTGTAGGCACTGACTGCGAAACAGCCAAGTCAGACTAGGAACTAGAAGCTTAAAGAATTCATAAAAGCGGAAAACCGATATTGCGATATTTATAGGCTAAAAAACGAAACCTTGCCGAAGCGACTTTTGAGAAAAAGTGAGAAACAATTGAAACCGATACCAACTTATAAAAACCAATTCCAACTCGGCTCTAGCGAAGAAAAGACTATGCATAATGATAAGCTACTGCACATGTAGTCATGGGTCGGACTGGTGTTAGCAGTTCTGCCTTAAAAACCCTCTAACCCTCTATTTGTGTCTCAAAAGAAGGAGCTTACAGAATACCCTTGACGCCTAAAGCAGATGCGGCAACTCGGAGACACGGAGCAGACGTGAAGTCGTCTAAAGAAATCAACTACATATCGTCGTCAGCATATAGGTGGTAATTAAGTAATCAGCCATCATGAAATGTACCAGATGGAGTGGTATAAAGGTTAAACACGAGAGGATCGAGAACAGCGCATGATCATGATCTGTAGTCATATATATATATATATATATATATATATATAGGGCGTATGCCCTATATATATATATATATATATATATATATATATATATATATATATATATATATATATATATATATATATATATATATATATATATATATATATATATATACATTTGACTGGTTAGGACTTTGGGAGTCTTTCACCGTTTGGCTGACGTGAGGCGGAGGGAGATACGTGGATTTTCTGGCGAAGTCGAGTCTGGAAAGTTGACACTTGCTATTGATTTAGAAAAGACCGACTGATGCGGAAGCTGTTGCTATGG
The DNA here is from genome assembly GCA_020284085.1 of Aporrectodea caliginosa. NCBI lineage: Eukaryota > Metazoa > Annelida > Clitellata > Crassiclitellata > Lumbricidae > Aporrectodea > Aporrectodea caliginosa. The sequence continues at coordinate 1,964,799 of JACEVL010000021.1, read as the reverse complement.
TTATGCAACGGCTGTTGCTATGGAAATGGTCCCAACTGCGAAGTCGAATGACATACATGGCGTCAGTGGCCATGAAATTTTTAGCACCAATTGACACCATTCTAGTCTCCCTCCCTCCGTCCCTCCCTCCTCCCCTCCTCTCTCTCTCTCACATCTCTTTGTATCTCTCCTTTCTCTCTCTCTCTCTCTCTCTCTCTCTCTCTCTCTCTCTCTTGCCTGCCTCCCTCCCGCTTTCTTTCCCCACCGTTTCCGCTGCTCTCCAGTCAGTTTGCCTCTCTCTGTTCGTCACTTCGTCTGCCTATTTTGGTGTGTCTGTTCGTCTGTCCTTCTGTCCGTCTGTTTGTTGTCATTATGTATCTGCTTGTGTCGCTGTGTACAACGATGTGTAATTGAGTATACGTGAGTAGGCCTATACGTTTGCAGTATGGATGTTTAAATGTGTTTACGAGTTCCTGTCTACTTGTGTCTGCGTAATTACCTCTCTGTCTGCTAGCTCGTGTGTACCTATAGGCCTATATGTTAGGATATCTATGTTTCTAAACCTGTTTGCCCGTATGTCTCTGTGTGTATCCATGCGTCTGCATCTGTCTTTGTGTGGGTGTTTGCTTTCATCAGCCTACGGTGTGTAAATATGTACTGCAGTTACATGGTTCGTGCAATTTCCCCATTGCCGATAATCAGGTTTTGTGCTATTCGCCAATATCTTCGTCTTCGTCCTCTTCCATCTCTTTTGCCCTGCAGGGGTCTATGGAGCGCCGTCTTTGGCATTTGGTTCATATGTTCATATACTGAAATCCGGCCTCTAAATCTGACAATGACTTGGTCGTCTGCCTTCGACTGATGCCGATAATTTATCGGACGCTTCGCCGGAGTCCAAATAGCGTCATCAGACCCAGGATGTATGTTGTCGCGTTCTCAACGCCATTAGGCGGGGGTGGGGAATTTAAAGGCATCCGAAAATCAGAGGAACCGACGAAAAAATCGCCTTCCACGTTAAGAGAGTAACTTCAAAATATCAGCATGTACGACCTGACACTAGAGCCCTGCGCCGGCCGCGCCGCGCCGCCGCCGCCGACATTTCTTGGGCGCCGCCGCCGCCGATATTTGCTGATCGGCGCGCCGACGCCGCCGCCGCCGACAATTCCTCGGCGCGCCGCCGATGCTAAGCTGATGTATTTAATTGTTTTGCTGCATTTCTCATATTTTCCATGATTTCGCGATAAGATTGTTGCTTCATGAGGTAATAGAAGTAGACACAAACAGACAGACAGACAGGGACAGCCAGACATACAGAAACAGACAGACACAGACACAGGTAAACATACAGGCAGTATTAAGCCATACGCCTGGGGACCGTCCCCGCGACCCTTCTGGTTGTATGTCGGCGCCCCTCAAGACCAGACCCGCCCGTCATGGTACGCTGCCATAACGGGCCTGGCATGGCCGAGCTTTAGTTCTTTTCTTAACCCAAATAATGTGCTTCCCCAAGTATTGCTGTTCTGTCTATCGTAAGGTATGTAAGTAGGAAGGGGCCGGAGGGGGTAGACATAGGCCTACAGCATCGACAGGCCACAGAAGATTGTTATGACCCTGAATTGACCCTCATTCTCCGAGTGAACAAAGTTTCCTCTCTCTCAGGATTTAGGCAACCCCCAAAGTGCATCAGAGCATCCACTCACAAAACGCATACACAGTTATTGAGTCATAAATTGTGATAAATTGGATATATTAATTAGAAATAGTATCGCGATGGCCGAGACCAATAAACGTTTTGTATAGAAAAACAGATGGCATCAGAACTCCCTAATCTATCAGTACTTTATAAAATAATTGTATCTCACTCTTCCTATTACATTGGCTAATGCGGAAAGAAGTTTAGAGATTGAAAATAATTAAAATTATTTGTGATACACCATGGGAGGGGATTTAAGGTAATGGTAACACTTTGGCACAAAGAGCAGAAGATCAGCATAAACAGCGGGATCGATTCCCGCTACCCTCCTTATAAGTATCGACTCAGACTTTCATTCGCCAGGTGGCATTCGTTTAGCAAATTGAAAATAAGTAGGACGTGTGATACACCATGGCAGCAAAACAAATTCGACTCATGTAATAACTTGTGTATCATCCTTGGCACGAAAAATTGATGATCATACTGCGACGCGTGACTGTTTCCCGCTATAATAAAGGTAATATAATTTCATTCGCCATAATGGCGTTAATAAAATGAGCAGTAGGAATAATATGGGCGCCGTAATAATAATAATAATAAAACAGTTATAATTCGATTAATAATAATTATTTGTGATCATCCGTTTATAATAATAATAATATTCGTGGTATGTCAGTTTGAAATAATAATCGAAGTTTATCATATCATATAATTGTGTCTTCACCATAGTCAGCAATTCGTTTACTAAAAGGCTTATGGCGTTCTTGGAAATTGAACGAAGGCCCTTTTTTCTAGTTTTTATATTAATTTCAATAAATGTCTGATTTCCTAGTAATGTCTGTGTCAAACTCAAACACGACTCAAACTACATCTTAACTACGAGTGACAGCTGATTCCTATCAGCACTGGAATAATAAAGCTTGAACCGCAACCATTGCAGTGTGTAAATTCAAAATATTTCAAAAGTTCGGACGCCCATTTGACCCCTCATAAAATTCTGGATTCGTCACTGGCGCCGACCACGCCGCGCCGCGCCGCCGCCGCCGCCGATTTTTGTTGGTCGGCGGCGCGCCGCCGCCGCCGACCAAAAATGACCGGCGCGCCGCCGCCGACGCTATGAAGTCGGCGCAGGGCTCTAGTCCTAGGAACAAAAAAGATCTAGCCAATCAGCAGAGCGCAAGGAACGAGATGAGGCCGCGGATAACGGCTTTCGCATATAGTCAGAAAGATACTTTGGGGCACTGCTCAGCTGCGCTTTGAGACTAGAAAGAGGATCTTATAATGGATGCGCGCAGTGATAGGAAGCCAGTGCAAGACATCAAGCATATATATAGAGATATGCGAAAAGCGAGGGAGTCGGGCTATGAGCCTAGCTGAAGCATTTAAGACCGATTGAAGGGGAGAAAGACGCTGCTTCGGGAGGCCCATAAGAAGTGAGTTGCAGTAGTCAAGTCGGGAACAGATAAAAGCATGAACTATGGTGGTAAAGACAGAAGGAGAGACCGATCGTCTGATGGCTCTGAGACGCCTCAGTTGAAAGAAGCAGGAGCGGGTCAGGTTAGATATGTGCATGCACATACACACATACACACATGTATACATGCATGCGTACATGCACTCATATGCAGATACACATTACATGTAATTATAGACGGCACAAATTATCTTAAGAAAATTGTATATAATGCATACATACATAACTCTCAGATTCAGTGACTCTAAGTACAGATTTTAATCGTGAATCTATGGCTACTCAGTGTATACTCACCCTCTGCGTCGAATGCTATAAGAGAATGTTCGAATAGGTTGAAGCTACTTCCTTCTCTAAAGCCCAACTGAACCAGATCGCTCCTAACTGCAATGCATTGTATCATTCGACGCAAGCGCAGAAAGGCAGAGAGACAAGTACATGCAGACAGTCAAGCAGAAAGGCAAGCAGACAGACAAGGATATTGATGAACGGAGAAACGAACGACCAGTTCTGCTGATTGGCTGCGGTCCTGATATCCGTGTGAACGTTACAAGATGTTGTATTCTTAATTCTGTCGTCAAGATAAAGCCAAGAGTTAAAACGGGAACAACAAACATTAATAGTTACAGTAGTCGGCAGCTGTCTGGTTTCAGATCCTATACTAAAAACTAAGTTGCTGTCACCAAAATATGTCACCAACTCTTTTCTTTCTTAGTTGTGACCTACCTCAAGAACTTTCCTTATCTCTACATATAAATTGCTCAACGTCTTCTAACTGTTTAAGAATTAAATTGACACAGTTCTTTGAATGTTTCTCCTTTCTTCAAACACAGTTATTTCAAACGTACACTTAATATCAAAGTTCTTATCAATTACCACTCAACGGTAACTTCTAACATACAGCTCTCTACTGCATTAAACCAACTACTACACTGTATTGTTCAAATTCACTGTCATCAGCAGTTTCTAAGTTTGGCGCGCTAACTGCACGTGTAGAGAATCTATCGTCAGCCAAAGTTTAGGCTACTTTAGGCCAAGCGCCCACGAGCCGACAGCGCAACTAAGGCCTAAGACTAAAACGCTTAACAATCGATACACATTATATATATATATATATATCAACCTAAGGAACACCTGTGCTCATTATATATGCAAAACATTAGTTCACATTACCTCCTTCCCTTTCTTTGGATTGAGCAAATTAAACTTAAAAATTTGCGAAATCATCAGGTACTAAATTATGCAATAAACTTAATACTATATAATACAGTAAAATAAACAATCTTATAATCTAGATAAACAATCTGCTACAACATTTAATCGTCCTTTCTTATAATTAACTTCTACATCAAAAGTTTGCAGTGCTAAAGCCCAACGCACCAGTTTAGCAGACTTAGACATAGATTCAGTCAGATAAGTTAAAGGATTGTGATCGGTAAAGATGTGAACTTTAGATCCAATTATTATCTCTTTCAACTTATTTAGAGCCCAAACAATAGCATAGGCTTCTTTCTCTACAGTTGCCCATCTCTTCTGAGTGTCAGTCAATTTCTGACTTATAAATGATACAGGGCGTTCTATTCCCTTATCATCCATCTGTGTTAAAACAGCTCCTACTGCAAAATCACTACTATCACAGTACAAATTAAAAGGTTTTCCAACATCAAAAACATATAAAACAACTTTAGAGCGTACAGCATCTTTAAGTAAATTAAATGCCTGTTGATGTCTATCAGTCCAATCAATCTTATCTGGAACATGTTTGCTTGTCAAATCAGATAGAGGCTTCGCAATCTGTGCAAAATCTTTGATAAACTGTCTATAGTAACCAAAAAATCCCAGCAATTGCTTAATTTGTTTCTTCGTTTCTGGGGTTTTCAAATTAATTAAACTTTCAATTCTATCTGGATTCATTTGAATCGTTCCAGAACCAACCACATGACCGATGAACTTTACCTCACTCTTACCAAAGATACATTTCTTTAAGTTCAGAGTAATGTTATGCAGTCTCATTTGCATTAAATATGCATCTAAATGCTGTAAATGAATCTTCCAGTCATCTGAATGCACAGCAATGTCATCTACATAGGGCTCAGCAAATTCATTTATAGGCTGTAAAACCATGTTAATTGCTTTAACAAATGTTCTTCCTGAGTTGATCATTCCGAAAGGAACACGAGTAAACTCGTACAGTCCATTGTGAGTAACAAAAGCAGTTTTCCATTGATCAGTTTGCTTAACAGGACAAGTCCAGTAAGCACTTCGACAATCAAAAATCGAGATCACATTTGATTTTCCAACTTTGTGCAAAACATCTTTTACAATCGGCATTGGATATTTACAATCCACAGTGAACGAGTTAATGTATCTGTAGTCGCAGGCAAGTCTCAGAGAACCGTCTTTCTTTTTAACAATTACCAGCGGACTTGCCATTCTGCTCGAAGATGGTTTTATAATGTTGGCTTGAAGCATTTCTTTAATTTGTCGTTCAACTTCTGCTCGATAGATGAGTGGAATTCGGTAAGCCATAAATTCTTTTTCACGAAATTCCGGTTTCAGTTCAATTTCATGCTCAACCAATGTACATAGTCCAGGCTTTTCAGAAAATCGATCAGAATATCTGTTCAGTACTTCCAGCAATTGTTTTTGTTGAGATAATGTTAAATGACTAATCTGTTCAGGATCAAGATTCAGTGAATTCTTTTCATCTTGCAAGTCATTCTTCGTCAACAACTCAACCACTGAACCAAAGTCTTCATCTTCTTCAACGATTAATCCACAACTCATTGCTCTTGTAATGTACTTTCTGATTTTATTTGCGTGAATTATCTTTCGACAATCGTCACCCATATCAATCAAATAAGAGTACTTGGACCTTCGTTGTATGACAGTACATGGACCATGCCATCGTGAAATCAGTTTATTTGTTGACGTCGGATACAACACAATAACTTTTTCACCCGGTTCAAATTCTTTATGTTTCGCTCTTTTGTTGTATTGATTCGTATACTGTAATTGCTTCTCTCGTGTATATGATTCTGCAAACAGTAATGCTTTTTCCATATTTGCTTTCATGTCTTTCAAGTACTTTTCTGGTTGGATTCCAATATGAGGTGGTAAATTAATTTCTCTTGTCCAACTTTCTTTTAGAATTGCCAGTGGTCCACGCGGAATCTTTCCATACACCAACATATAAGGAGCAATTCCAGTAGTTGCATTCGGTACTTCTCGTAATGCCCACACTGTAAACGGAATTACTTTATGCCATTGCCTTGGATTGTCAACAATTACATGATGGATCATTTTCTTGAATGTTTGATTCCATCTTTCTACTAATCCAGCTGCCTCTGGATGACCTGGCGTATCAAATCTTGGACTACACCCCATTAAATTCAGAAATTCTCTTGTCAGACTCGCAGTAAAATTTGTTCCTTGGTCACTTGTGATCACAGAAGGTACACCAACGTTCATGAACAACTCCATCAAAGCATCACATACAGCCTTCGCAGTTAATGATTTCAACAGAAACACTGTAGGCCATCTTGTGCAAGAATCGACAATACATAAACAGTACTTGTGACCTGCAGCAGATGCTGGCTCGATTGGTCCTACACAATCCACCGTAATTCTTCTAAACGCCACATCTTCTCTTGGAATTGGAGTGATAGGAACCCTGTCCATCACCAAACTTCTTGCCTTTAACTGACATTTCTCACATGATTTGCAAAATTTCACTATATCTCTTCTCATCTTTGGCCACGTAAAAGACAACTTTATTCGTTCTCTAGTTTTCTCTTCTCCAAGATGTCCTCCAAATACTGATTCGTGAGCCAACTCCATCACTTTCATTCGTCGCTCTTTTGGTAACACCAATTGATATATCGTTTGCTCTAATATTCGATATCTCTTGTACAGTAAGCCATTTACCACGCAGAATTCAGATTCTTTATCTGGCGCTAAATTCCACCATGCTTTCAATGATTCATCTTGTCTCTGCTGTTCTTCGAATTTCTTTGCGTCTGCAATCTGCATCTGTTGTTCTTCATCTTTCTCATTTTCTTGAAACAAATCTGCTATCTCCACATCACATTCATTATCCTCTTTCGTTTCATTTAGATTACCATTCTTGCATGCAGCCATCTCTTGTTCACTCATTTCTGCTGTTATACCGTCTTGTATTAAACTTTGTTGATCATCACTTTCGTTTTCCTCTTCACTTGAACTTTCAGTTTCACTTTCCTCTTCGACATCTACCACTTTCTTTCGCTGACTCTGCAATCTCGTCGTTACATTCGCTTGCACATCTCCTTGTATCATTTTCACTTGTGGCACGGCTTTAAGTTCTGCAATGATTTCTGGATGCAACAAGAATCTTTCTGTGCTTCCCATTTTTGCAATACTAGCACACATCAATGTCACATAAGGTGTAAGTGAACATTTGACTTTATGCGGAATTACCTCTTCTTCCACATCGTTACAACACAGCCTTACATCAACTTTCACCAACTTTGCAGGAATGGCATCTCCTGCCACGCATTGTAAGTTCACTTTTCCAATCTGCTCCACCTTCATGCCTTCCAGTAATTCTTCACTAATCACCGGAACCTCTGCTCCAGAATCAATCAGTGCTTTTACTTTTATTGGTTCTTTTCCTGCTGTTCCACGAATTTCTACCTCGACGTACTGCAATACCACTTTCTTCAATGCTGTACTTTCATCTCTTCCAACCATTTCTTTCTGCATTCCATTGTGCAATAGAATTTCTTTCTGAATATCAGGTGAAAGGTGACATTTCATCACTGACTTTACTTCAGTTTCATTGTTCTGATGTTCTGTGGCTTGACTTTCAGAATTATCAACCACTTGAATTCGATTCACCCTCGAATGTTCTTGTTTTCCATAATTTGAGGTTGTAACAGGAACTGGACAGAATTTCATCAAATGCCTGTCTGATCCACAGTTATGACAACGTTTCACCACTGCACCTCGTTGTTCGATGCTTTCTTTTCTCTTATATGGAGTAAACGATGCATTGCCTTCTCTCGCGACAAACCTTGGTGGTGATTTGTTATATACCTGACGTTGTCTGGTCATCATCGACTCTCTATTCTCATGAACAACCGGAGAATTTGGTTTCACTTCTGCACCTCTGAACTGATTTCCTGTTTCTTGATTGCTCTTCCAATGAAAACCAAAATTTGGAGTGAACTGTTGATTTCTTTTTACATTGGGTACAAAATCAAAACTTGTCTTATTCGGAATTGCCAAACCAATTCGATTATTAACATGAATGTCTGCTAGGTCTGCCACAACACTAGCTTCGTAACAATCAGTTCCTTCCTTCGACAATACAAACTGTAGTGGACCTGGTGGTAGTGATTCTTTCAACTTATCCGCCACTAATAAATCAAACAGCTTCTCAAAATTCTTTTCCACTTTGCGACTTTTCACATAATAGTTCAGCAAGTTCTTCAGCCTAGCTGTAAACATTGTATACGTTTCTTCAGCTGTCTTCTTCGCATCAATAAACTTCGATCTGTACTCTCTCGGTGTCAACTTGAATTCTTTTAACAAGTGCTGTTTCACGACTTGATAATCGTCTAAATCATCGAATGACAATCTGTTTAGAACAGTTCTAGCTTTCGGAGTCATCAATGGCAATAGTAACTTCACCCAGAATTGTTCTTGCACGTTGAAACTACGAAACGCATTCTCAACCGTTTCGAAATATAATGGCACCTCCATCATATCGTTTGGCATTTTAGGTAACACGTGTTTCATGGCATCACCAATTTTCTTTATTTTCGAAACCATCGTTTCACTTTCTTCCTGTTTCCTTTTCTGTTCTTCTCGTTCTTCTTGCCTTCTTTGTTCTTGTGCTTCTCTATTTTGCTTCTCCTCTTTGAGTTGTGCTTCTTTTAATGCTATTTTTTGTTGTTCCAACTTTAAACGTTCTTGTCTTTCCTCTTCCGCCTTCTCCATGCTTTCTTTCTGTAATTTCAGTTCTTCTTGTCTAACCTGTTCTGCTCGCTCCAACTCTGAAATTCGCACTTTTTCCTTTTCTTCTTCACGTAGTCTCTTCTCTTCAATCTGTTGCTGACGTATCTCTTCGTCACTTTTCCGCGCCTTTTCAAATTCAATCATCTGCTCTAATCTTCTCCTTTCAGCATCTTCTCTATCTTTTCTCAATTGCTCTAATTGAATTTCAAATTGCTGCCTTTGCAATTCTTCTTTCTCTCTTTGAAGACGTAATTCTTCCTGTCGTGCATTTTCTGCTTTCTCTTCTTTTTCTCTCTGAAGACGTTCTGCCTTCTCTTCCTTTTCTCTCTGAAGACGTTCTGCCTTCTCTTCCTTTTCTCTCTGAAGACGTAATTCTTCCTGTCGCATTTCTTTCTCTTCTTGTCTCCGTTTCTCCTCTTTCTCTTTCTCTTCTTGTCTTCGTATCTCCTCTCTTTCTTTCTCTTCTTGTCTTCGTTTCTCCTCTCTTTCTTCTTTCATCATCATCCACTGCATCATCATCTCCATAGACATAAGTCCAGGCGGTTTTTCAATAACCTTTTCCACAACACCGCCGACAGCACCTTCTTCTTCTGCTTCTTCCTTAAGCCAGACTTCAGCTAGCGCTTCTAACATGTCCTCACGTGACATATCTTTCAGTTTCTCTTCTTCAAAACCAGCCTTCAACAAGCGCTGTTTTAATCTTTCAGAAGACATCTTCTTCAGTTCTGCTTGTTTTTTGACACTTAATTTCTCCATCTTACTTCTTTACTTCAGTGCTGTCCTTTCTGGAAAACACCAGTTTTCTTTTGTGTTTGAAGTATTGGGAATTGTTCTTTGTTTGATAACAACCAACTTTTATACCTTTGTCGTTGAGGCTTTCGTTGTCGTAGATTTACCAATGATTTGAATGCGTATTCACCAGTCGACGTTGTTTCGAATCCCAGACGTTGTTTCGAATCCCAGACGTTGTTTCGAATCCCAGACGTTGTTTCGAATCCCAGACGTTGTTTCGAATCCCAGACGTTGTTTCGAATCCCACCGCTGCCACCAAATATGTCACCAACTCTTTTCTTTCTTAGTTGTGACCTACCTCAAGAACTTTCCTTATCTCTACATATAAATTGCTCAACGTCTTCTAACTGTTTAAGAATTAAATTGACACAGTTCTTTGAATGTTTCTCCTTTCTTCAAACACAGTTATTTCAAACGTACACTTAATATCAAAGTTCTTATCAATTACCACTCAACGGTAACTTCTAACATACAGCTCTCTACTGCATTAAACCAACTACTACACTGTATTGTTCAAATTCACTGTCATCAGCAGTTTCTAAGTTTGGCGCGCTAACTGCACGTGTAGAGAATCTATCGTCAGCCAAAGTTTAGGCTACTTTAGGCCAAGCGCCCACGAGCCGACAGCGCAACTAAGGCCTAAGACTAAAACGCTTAACAATCGATACACATTATATATATATATATATATCAACCTAAGGAACACCTGTGCTCATTATATATGCAAAACATTAGTTCACAGTTGCTATTAAGAACCAGGTCAAGAAATAATCCTGTACCTTTTTCTGCCTATTTTTACTTAACATGAAAACGCAAACTTCCGTAGCACAACATACATGTATATATAATACCGACAATTTATATGTCGCCGTAACGCGGCCGTATCGCTTCAAGGGGCCTCACATACAACTAATCAGCGGGAGAAGCCTTCGCAAACAAATAGGTTTTGAGTTTAGATTTGAATGAGTCTACTGCATGAGTCGGCCAATCTGATGACGGGTAGAAGACTGTTCCAGCATCTCGGACCTTCGGTCGAGAATGCATGATCGCCGAAGCGCGTCCTCATCCTCGGTACGCGGAGGTCGGAGGTGGAACATAACCAAGTATTGCATTATTTAACACAGTGTATAACACAGAATGCCAAATATAACATAGATGTAACACAGCATAACAACAGAGAATGACACAGCAAAATATAAATTTGACATAATCTACCATAGCATAACATAATATGATTACATGATATATAATGTTATTGAGGTAGGTCTCGTGTGTCACCGGTGGAATCTTCCACTCTGAGGGGTTTCGGGTTATCAAATTCCAATTGCAAAGGCGATAAAAGTCCTTGTATTTATGAATAACATGACAGAGAAAGCATAGCATAACGTACACATAGTTCCGGCGCTGGCACCCCAGAACCTCTCGATTGGGGAGCCTCCAATTTATAAGGGGCCTCAACATTTAGCTGGCCGTTATGCCTATTTGTGACTGGTTTTTCCTGAAACCCACGCACCAGATTATAAGCTACTGCTTCGAATGATCCAAGAAGAAGAGTCGTAACTGTCATTATTGTCAGTATAATAATATTTTAAAATAATATTATGATCTGAGTTAACAATTTAAGTTAAATGCGAAATGAAATAAACATGAAGTCGCTAATAGGACCTACTTCGTATACCCATGGCTGCCTTAAGGGACTGCTCTACACAATGTTTCTTCGTTACCTGTACGATGGACGATTTTGACTAAGAATGTCCCTGTTTCACTGACAACAGATGTGAATCTAAAATCAACTCAGTGAAGCCTCTTTCCTGTTACTAGGATCAGGTCTACGACGGGTTGGGCGACATATGAACGGGCGTCAAAAGAACGGGCAACATTTGAACGGCGACTGTAGAACGGTGTATTAGATGACCGGTGCGACTATTGAACGGTCGGACAGTTGAACGCGTAGCCTAACAGATAGCGGTGAACAATTTATCCAGAAAGTGAATAAAATTTAAACGTTCCTTCACAGCAGCTTGTGAAGAACTTGGCGTTGACGTGAAATTGCTGATACATTCTTTCATTTCTCCTATGGCCTTCCATGCTAGCGATGCTGCGTCTTTTCCAGAATGTGTGTGTTCAACTTGTGGTTCGCAGACTACCTGGCCGTCTGATGTCACAAATCGTGCCTTGCATTTGAATCGTTTGTACATTTGACATCGCCAAGATATCCTTCCATTCATATATTGTTTTTTTTTCAAGTGCTCGAAATTATGATGTATCAGCGTTGGTTTACCTTTGGTGCTAGATCCATACACTAACGCCATGGTCTAAAATTCAAAATTATTTCCACACAATGTCCCGCTAAATTTCCGCCTCACTAAAAGAACTCCCACTCAACATTCAGTAAAGCGCCTATACGCCCTTAAGTAGTTGTTGGGAGTGGCCTTCAGCCATCCCGCCATTACGTTATCATCTCATCGTCACATGTGCACGTGCTAACCTTAGTTAAGGCGCACCTCGTTTTATGTTAAATATAGGATGGTCTCTTCGGTATAAATAGAGGGGCTTTGCTGTGTATTGAGAGGCCGGTTTAGTTAAGTAAGGTTGTGTGTGTTTTGCTGAGTACCTCTTCGTAGGTCAGCGTTGAGAGCGTACCCTACGTGGTCGCTACTCGTTGATGTCGTTGTTCGAGAGTGTACCCTACGTGGTCGCTGCTCTTTTGTTAATGCCGGTTCTCGAGTTGTTCTTCGTTTATGCTGACGTCTTCGAGGAGAGTCTGCTTTTGTCTCGTTTGGTTCTGATGTGTGAGTATGTTGTAACGTTGTACATAATATGTAAATAAACCATTTTATTCAATATTGCGAAAGTTTTCCCTTCGTTTTCTTTGATCATTTCTCTTTTCATTCTTACTCACACTTCACCTCTAGACCACAAGCTAACATAGTATACAAGGAGTACAAAATGCAGAGTATCCAGAGTATACAACGACGCACCTTGGGAATTGTCCATGAGTCGTCCCGGTAATATAATGTCGCCGTTCAATTGACCGTCGTTAAAATGTCGGCCCGCTCTACTGTCTCCCGTTAAAGTGTCGCCGCAAATTATAATTGTTGCTTCCTGGTCGTTTATCATCTGTGTTGTGATGTGGTATGATGTCTTGTTTCAATAAGACAAGTAAAATGATGCAGTCACCAGAGGGTGCAATTGATACGCTGGAATGTGAACTACAGGCCAATAAAGACTTTCTACAGAGATATCGTGAGACCGGATCTGCTATTACAAGTGCAAGGGGAATTGCAGAAGGTATACGGAGGAAGATACTGTTGTGGACCTTGAGCAAGTCCTTCACTCACAATTACTCAGCGCCATCGATTGATGTTTGGTCATTAGATTTTGGCGCTTAATAAAAATAATACGCAGTTTGCGTAATCTTTTCGTTCGTGTGTTTTCTAATGCGACTCTAGATTGTGCTATTGGCGTTATTTCTCTATTTAGCATTTATTTCTGAGTGTTGTGGACGATGGTTGGACGTTTGTTATAGAGGCCTTATTGGACTCTTCCACTCTCCGATTCAAAAAGAGTAATTGCTGACCGTTGGAATGCAACGACTCTCTCCAACCGATTTCTGGCTGCAAAGAATGTTGTTCTCCATAGATCCAGTGGCAGAATGGACTCCCGGTCTTAGCGTTTCTACCATCTGTGATTTATCCTATCTATAACATCGCTTTCCTGGCGTCTCTTTCTCTACCACTGTGCGGGACTTGGGTGTGACCCTGGACCAGGGATTAACCTTTTCACAACACGTGAGGAATGTATGTCGCACGTGCTTTTACCATCTACGTCAGATTCGCTCGGTACGCCGCTCTCTAACAACTAAAGCCGCTGACGACGCTGATGCATGCCTTCATATGCACCAGAGTCGACTATGGCAGTGCTATCTATGCGGGTTTAACCCTATCGCGCATCAATCAGTTGCAATCTGTGTTAAATGGCGCGGCTCGGCTGATAGGAGGCATACCAAAGTTCGGGCATATATCTAGCTTTATACGAGAGGAACTGCACTGACTGCCAATGCAAAAACGCATTGAGTTTAAGATCTTAATGCTTATGAGCAATTGTCTTGCAGGCCAAGACCCAGTCTATCTTAGGGAGCTTTGTGTGCAGGTGTTATCCGTATACCAGGCCGTAGATTCCTTCGCTCTGCCACTCAAGGCGACCTAGTTGTCCCTATGGATCGAACTTCCATGGTACTTCATAAAAGCTTTGCTGTGGTCGGTCCAACTTTCTGAAATAGGTTTCCTAGCAACCTACGTAATCAGCTTCTTGGTCTTTCCTTGCCCCTTTTCCGCAGGCGTTTGAAAACCATTCTTTTCGATCGTGGTTTGGTGTTGTCAGGTCGGGAGCGCCTCTGAGGAGTATTTCTTGAAGTGGCGCTATATAAATTTACGATTACAAAATATAACAAGGGTTTAAAGTGATTCAGAAGACGTTTAGCATGACATCGTGTTAAAACCTTCTTCTCTGGTCTCCCGACAAACCGTTTATTCACTTCGTACGGTATGACTGGACAACACCTCTGACTTTACGCAGCACTTGTAAATAAGATGGCGCCCGAAAAATGAGTTAACCAGTACTGTCACGATGATAAAAAGTAACGGCAGCAAAACAATTTTTCACAGATTCATTTTTCTTTAATTTAAGTTGTTTTCTGTATACAGTGAACAAAATTTTATTTTAGTTTCTATTTGGAGAGAACACAGTTGCGTAATATTTAAGGCGCGAACTTCTAACATCTTTCGTAGATTCAGTTACTATATTTTAACCGAGGTTTCGATCAGGGAAATTAAAGTTTCTTAAGGAAAGTAGTTTGCTAACGGTCGCTCCTGTATTTAGTTACGCTTCGTCTAGAAATCCTCTTCCAACTCTCCAGCATACAGGGATAGCATTTCTTCAGTATAGTGGCCGGACATCACTTGAGCAAATTCGGATGCTAACAATCCTACATCTTCGTTCTCAGCTGTAGACAAAAACGTTTGTAACTTGATATATATATATATAAAATATATATTATATATATATATATATATATATATATATATATATATATATATATATGCACAGTGTGTGTATGTGCCTGTGTGTATATATTTATATATATATCCATATGATCCGATGAGAGAAAAAATACTCAAATGAATGAACGAGCGCTTGAATGAGTGAATAAATGAATAAATGAATAAATGAATAAACGAACAAATAAACGCAAAAACGAGTAAACAGATTACTTAATGAACACGAGAAGGAACGAATGAAAGAACAAAGAAAGGACGAATGAGCCGAAACATCTCAGTGACGCGCGATCAGCTGACTGCGGCATTGCGCGGGAGCATCCATCTACGTTCTAAGATCACTGTACAATGATAAGGACTTAGACGCCAACTCTTTAATCACAGTTTCTCAGATCCATCGTTTAGTTAATCGTCGCCAAGTATTGATGTTAATATAGGCGCCAAAAGTATTAGTAAAAATGATTAACTCGTTATGAATTCAAGCGGACATTAATTAGTCTTTATGTTAATTTGTAGCAACATAACTAATTTATCAGGATTTCTAGTATATGCGTACAAAGCTGTACGATTAAAGTAAGGACAGAGTACACAAGCCAGTTCTCAGTTAGTTGGCTGTTGATTAGAGAATTGGTAGATAACTTACATATAACTCGACTCTCACCTGGTTCGCTTTTGATGGGAAGACCAGTTAAAATGCTCATGTAACTAGTGTAGAAATAGTAGTTCATCTGTTTGTAGAGTTCCTTGACGGATATTTCAGTATCCAGATAGAACACTTTGAAATTGTCGTCCGCTCGGTATTCCGGCCAAAGGGTCAGAGTATCATTGAAGGGAGCCTGTATTGGAGATGGGGTCGGATTTCTATAGCCACATTAAACAAACAAACGCCTAAAAACTCATGCAAGCATGGAAAGAAAGTTGCGAAGATAAGACCTGTTAGTAATACATAAGTTAAAACATCGATGGAAGGAAGGATCAGGATTCATTGTAATTTTGTGAGTAGTAGTGCAGTGTAGTACAGTCCGATGACTTCATTCCTGATATGGGAATCATTAGTCAAGTTGGCCATTTACCCCTTCGGATTGTTGTTGCAATTGTATTTATGTATGCGTATGTGCCATTGTGCCTGTGTGCATGTAAGTATGTCTGAAAAAATGTTTGCATGTATGTATCTATGTACGCATCTATAATTGGATGTATTTTTTGTTGCTGGTTGTATGGAGGTATTGAGTATTTAGTTTTAGTTTTACAATTCGTTTCCTAGGCTTTGTACAGACGTATCGTGAGTCATAATACGCGAGCAAGAAACTGTCGGCCTTAATCGGCGACAAAAGAATTGAAGACAAACTTACGAAAAGAAACAAAACGTGCAACGACAACTGGCGACAAACTTAAATTCGTAAGATAACAACACGTCATTCTCACAGCAGGATATAAAGGAATAGGTAAAAGACATCAGTGATAACAATGTCTTTATTAACTGACTCCGCAAAGAAGTCAACCAAATCATTATCGTTAATTATTGTCTTCAGTTGAAGACACATTCTGTATCTGACCACTAACCACACCTGCGCCGGCGTTATCTACGTCATGTAACGACGTAGATAATAGCGACCGACAAGTCGATATGACCTCCGACCTAGGCCCCACCCTTTCGTCATTCCAGCAAAGGACAGCAAGAACTTTCTCCCGCGCATGCTGCACAAAAACACTTACTAGCTGCCCTGTGTGGTCTTACATTCCATAACTTTTTAAAGTGTACAACAATCCAATACATTTATCCAGTATAGATATGAACATTATCCATATCTATAATTAGTCTTAGCTCCTTTATAATAACCGTAAGTTACGCACTTTTGTCGTTGGCTGCGTTATGACAGCCAGTTTTGAATAAACGAAAATACAATACAATACAATACGAGGTGCTAATAATAAGCACGCCTTAGTACTTTTGAGGCAGGTGAAAACAGACTCATTAATGGAATTACGTAGCCTACCTGTGACAGAAATTCACGGGAAAGCAGAGTTGGAAATGGAACCATCCTTTTGTTGCTTAATTGCTCAATTGTTAGATGATATGTAGATTCTATGATATAATGACCTCGGGTTCTAGGAAGCGTCGCAGGATGTTAAGGTAAAATCTAGAGCACCGTAAAAGTCGTTACATGACGTAGATAACGCCCTCGCAGGTGTGGTTAGTGTAAAGAAAATGTTCTTCAAATTATATTAAGACAGATCAAACACTAGCCGTCAAATTAACCGACCCGTATTTGGCGAAGTTCGTCCACAGAGTCTGAACGTAGTTGGCGTATATGATGTCCTCCTGGACGTAGCCGACTGAGTCGACAAAAATGCCCGAGTCGTTCCTCACATCAGGATTAATCGATAGGTAACCGTAGCCCCAGACGTAAGCTAGTTCGCCCGCATGCGGAACTCCTACATCGAGGGTACAGAAATAAAAGCAGATGCCATTAAACGAAATTGATTATGTCAAAGGACGCAGATTGGAATGTCATCCAGGTTATCTGATTGTCTTACCTTGGTCATACTGAAGACTATAAATGTTCTTGGTAAAGGAATTGTTTCTGTTCATGGATGAAGATTTTAGAACTCTCTGTTACTAAGCTGCAAAGCAGAGCGTGACGCGGTTATTTATCCCGCGGTGAAAGCGCGGTAACCGCGGTAAATAACGCGTTAATGGGGACAACATTTCAGTTTTACAGCGTTAATGGGTTTCTGTCGCGGCGATAACGCGGTAATAGAGAATGAACCGGCGATAACACCGCGGTAGTGGTAATTATATTAGTTCTATAGTCTATACACTGTATAGACTATGTAATATGCAGTAACTCACTTGCTTACTTACAGCTACCTACTTACTTGACTTACATTTTCAGTTCCAGTTCCATTCACTTTTGGACTATTAGCCTATATAGGCTTATACTATTTCTACTTCCTGTTTCCAGCATAATTTTGTATTCAACTATTGTTTTTAAGGCGACGCTTTATGCGACATGGAAAAGTGCGATGTAAATAAACTGCGGGAACAAAAAAGCGACCGAATTTAAAAAAAGTAATTATAGCTCTACCAAAAGTTATATTTCGCCGTTTTATCAACTTGTCTGTGTTGATGAAGGGTTTTGCAGTTTCGTAAGTTGGCAACAATGTAGCGCTCTTCTGAAATGGAAGATTCGATACAGGACTAGCAAGCTGAAATCACACGACAAATCATTCCACGCTCAGACCTCGTTGACAAGTATGCTTTAGTAGATAGTGTGGTAGTCATTATGCCAATGAATAACAATTTAACGAACTAGAGTCCAGCGGTTTTCAAACTCTATTTATATTGTATCCCCAGGTTAAAAAAATGAAATGTTAGCGTACCACCAGCAAGGTCAGATCAATATCTGGTTTAAAATTTCGCAAATTCAAATTCAAATCTGGTTCGAGTTCAAGCGTTGTTCTGTAAGCCTATTTGTTTTTGTTTTATCGCAAACATAGCTGAAAACCTGTTTCATACATATATGACGTGCTGAAAGTAATCACAAATTTTAAAGCTCGGTCAGAAATTAATCCATATTCAGCACTTCGTTTCAGCCAGAAATCGCACGACATGTCAATTTTGAATTCGTTCTTCAATCCAAATCACATGATAGGGCCTACCTCAACAAACTGGTCTCTCTCCTGGACTGAAAAATCAGCCGGCAACACTAGGCCTACATCAGAAATTGGATTTCAAATCCATTCCTTGTTATCAAACTGTTCAGAAAAATATAAATGTAAATCTAATGTCAATTGAGAGTAATGTTTCTTGACATATTCAATCAGATTACCAGGTAACATGAAGTTTAAGCTCAGTCTCCATTACAAAAGACTCCAAAAAGAAAAATGAAGTTACACCAAGTGAACTGAAGTTCCTTCACCATTGCATTTATTTTATCCATAACAGTAAATGGAGTGATATTTCTCGTTTGTAAATTCGAATATAATTCGTTTAGTTTCCCAAAATATCCGCCAAATAAGCCAAATGCATTAAAAACAATTCATCCGAAAGTAAATGAGATGTTTCAAATTTTACTGTGCATCAGAAAGATTTGAACTGCTGAATAATAATAATAATAATAATAATAATAATAATAATAATAATAATAATAATAATTAATATCTTTTCTTTATTGAAGCGCCTGACAAACGCACTGCGCTGTACATTTACATGTTATGCAATTGAAACAACAAATGACAGAAGACATGAATCTTAACTACTAACAGAACAATACAAAAAAGGCGAGATAAAACTTTTCCTCGAGATAGCCATCGTAAATTTCGCGTATCCTTTAGCGACACCTGGTGTACCACCAGGGGTACGCTTACCACAGTTTGAAAACCTTTGAACTAGACTTTTGGAACTGTATATTTCTTAAATAGCATTGAGTACTACTAACAAACCCAAAATATGACCGAATTTATTAAAAAGTAATTGTGTTCAACTAAGAGTGATATTTGGCCATTTTGTCAACTTGTCTATGTTGCTGAACTAATTTTAACGTTGGTTACTAGTCATTCTTAGAGTTACAAGTAGGCTACAATCTCAACTCAGTCCGGGGTGATGTTGAAAACCTGAGATGGAGATTTTTTCCTGAAGCTGTTTACAAGTCAGAAATAGTCAGGACTTGTCAATTCAAACTATCCAATAGAAAATCTGTTTTTGTGTTTTATCAATTCATTCAGCAATACAAATAGCTTATAAGCAAAAAATGTTTTTAAAGTTTATTTGGTAAAAACTGTTTGTGGCGAATGTGATATAGTCTTGCGAGTATGGGGTGGGAATGGAAAGAAAGCCCTCATGCATTGAGATAAAATATGCATGCGAGATGGGGACGACTTACTTTTGCGAAATGGGGATGAGATTATTTCTCTGCGTCACTCTCTACTACAAAGTAAACAATGATATCCTGCGATGCACTGGTCCGTGACCAGATCGTTGGGATTCATCTATTGCCGGTGTCACGTAATAGAGTATCCCCCATACGTGAGTATCCCCCTTAGCGAAATGGAGTATTCGGTTTAGTTTGCATTTTTGGCGGTTTCTAAGTGTATTCAGTCGTACTGTTTGGATTTATTGTACACATAAAATATTTTAAGTTGCGTATCTTTACTTTGTACCTCGATCTGAAATTAATTTACTTCGTCTTAGGTGATTTTGACTGGATTTTCGTATAGGCTTTCGTAACGTGTATGACGATGGGGGATAGAATGGTTTATCCTCCCGGTTTATGCCTAAACCGGTTATTCCATCCGGGAAGATAAATTCATACATCCCCCGGATAGTATTAGGACGGATACTCTATTTCGTGATACCGGATCAAGAGCCGAATATAAGAAAATAAACGTTCCATTAAGGGGCGTGGGAGTGTAGTTGTTTATTTGGTTCCCGGCGACATAAAATCTCGTCCACAGAATGAGAAAAACGCACCCATCCATGCTGTGTCCTCGGAAGCGTTGGGACTTCTGAAGGCCACGACGAAGGTGTACGTTGGGGCATACTGTGAATTGATCTTGGCTTGTCTATCCCAAGGATATCCAAAAGCGGTATCCGTTAACAACTGTCAAAACATTTTAGAAATGTCATATGTTGAGATTTGTAAAACAATATAGCCTATGCTTAGGCCTTTGTGCTCGCCTATTAACACTATATATATATATATATATATATATATATATATATATATGCGTATTTAAATATAAAGGACAGATTTATATGTCTATATCAGACTGATGATTCCATTCCTTTTGCGGCACAAATGGACGATATTATGAAGCAAAATGCCCATTGTGGCATGGTGGGCGCCTCTGTCGGGCAGAAGGTCTTAACTGGTACTCTACATGGACTATCATGTAGGTAAATGGCTATCATGAGGAGAACGGAAACAGTACCAGACACTGTCACTGTCCAAAAACGCGCACTGAACTTGTTTCGGCACTTCGCACGGGATTCGAAAGACAAGGACCACCGGAGAACCCTATTCATTCATTCATTCATTCCGAGAATTTATATAGCGCCTCTTCAAGAAACCTACTCAGAGGCGCTCCCAGCCCAGTCACGGCTTAAAAAGTGTGATTTGAGATACTTATAAAAGGCAGGCGAATCTAGCCGAGGCATCAATCGCAAGTCTAGTGGGAGGCCATTCCAGATGGAGGGACCCACACTCGAAAAGGCTCGACTCTGTCTAATAGAAGTGTGAGCTCGCGGGACCAAAAGCTCCCCCTTTCTGAAGAACGCAGAGATCTACGAGCTGCGAGGTCAGAGACAGGTCGACTAAGATCTGACAAGTAGGATTGAGCACAGCCAAGAAGGCACCTCCATACAAGTGCAGCAACTCGATAGGAGATGTGCTGAGAAACAGGGCGCCCGAGCCAGTGAAGAACATCACGCATATAGGCAGAGACAGGAGCATATTTAGGAAGGTGGCCAATGAGGCGAGCAGCGGAACACAGAACTCGATCAAGGCGCCCAATTAGCCCCAATGGTAGACCTACAAGTACCGAACTGCATTGATCAAGTGAGTCTACAAGTGACAAAGGCATGCACAAGAGTCACAGTAGCATTATGAGAGAGGGATCGTGAGACAACTCGGAGTTGACGAAGCTGATAGTAGCAACTACGAGTGATCGAATTAATATGCTGTGAGAACTTGAGCTCTTGATCCTATGGACCTGGTTGACCTATACGACCACTTGGCCTAAAGTCGTGGAGAATGATCTGATAACCCTGACATTGACCTTCATACAGCACGAAAGAAGGCTAAGGATGGAACAGGTTGACGTCGCTTAGCAAGGACACGCTCAGCTGGGTTTGCCACCTGAGGAAGGTATGTACTATGTATACATGTCTGTGTATGTTTGTCTGTAGCCCATGTGTTAGAGACAGCATTAGCCATACTTTTGGCATGACATAAATCGCATTTTAATAGATCTGTCAGACAAGCATGTTTCAACGTCTGTGTGTGGTTTCTATTAGGATTAGACAGGAAAAGAATGGTTTACATTCACACAAACATTCGTACAAACAAGCAACTTTTAAAACCCGACCTTGTTGACCGCCTGTCTGTTGGCTTCGAGATCATCAATGTAAGGCCAGTTGGTGTAGAAGAAGTTATTGGCATTGTATGTCTCGTCGTACTGTTCCTGTGTGAGGCGCGGCTTATATAGCCTCAGAATCCTATCGTACAAGTAGTGTTCAAACATGGAATGGTTGAATCCACCACGTATTGACTCAGGAACAACTAGACAACAGAGTTCGCATATATTGGAAATGACAGATAAATTGGAACAATAATTATTTAACTTTCGCAGGACCAAAACATTTTACGATACGTCAAGGTCCAAAAGGGGTAATTTATTACCTCACCAAAATTTGTAATATCTCAGCTCACAGGTAAGCTACCGTAACAAATAAAGTGTCGAATATAAAAGTGTCAAGGTCAAGGAATCCATTTCTCGTAGTGCCAATAGTGTGCTAGTGTTACTTTTCAAAATGGCGGACAATATGGCCGCGAAAACAAATAAATGTATATTTCAGCTCATAGGTAAGTTACCTTAACAAATAGAATGTCTAATTAAATAGATTCGCAGTAAGGGATTCGATTTTCTGTAGTGCTTATAGTGTGCGAGTGTTATATTCCAAGATGGCGGCCAATATGGCAGCGAAAACACAAATAAATGTATATCTCAGCTCATAGGTAAGTTACCATAACAAATAGAATGTCTAATTAAATAGATTCAAGGTAAGGGAATCGATTTTCTGTAGTGCTAATGGTGTGCGAGTGTTATATTCCAAGATGGAGGCCAATATGGCAGCCATAACACACACAAAATGTATATCTCAGCTCATAGGTAAGCTGCAGTAACAAATGAAGTGTCGAATTTAATAATTTTATGGTCACTCAAACGATTTCTCATGGTAGCAATAGTGTGGGAATGCTACTATCAAAGATGGCGGATAAAATGGCCGCAAAAACACAAAAATATGTATATCTCTACTCAAAAATAAGTTACAATAACAAATGAAGTATGAAATTTAATAGTTTCAAGAGCAACTAATCGATTTCCCGTAGTGGCAATAGTGTTGAAATGCTACTATCCAAGGTGGCGGCCATATTGGCCGCCAAAACAAAATATCTATATCTCAGCTCATAGGCAAGCTACCGTAAGAAAATGTAATGAAGTGTCGAATTTAATAGTTTCAAAGTCAAGGAATCCATTTCTCGTAGTGCCAATAATGTGCAAGTGATAATTTCCAAGATGGCGACCAATATGGCCGCCAAAACGCAAATATATATCTATCAGCTCATAGGTGAGCTACAATAGCAAATGAAGTGCAAAAGTTTACAATTTCAAGGTCAAACAGTCGTTTTTTCGCGGAAGCAATAGTGTTGGAATGATACTATTCAAGTTGGCAGTCAATGTGGCCGCAAAAAGCAAAGTATGCATATCTCACATCTAAGTTCAGCTAAAATAACAAATGAAGTGTCGAACTTAATTATTACATTCTAGGTCGACAAATCGATTTCTCGTAGTGGCAATAGTATGGGAACGGTATTATACAAGATGGCGTTTATTATGGCCGCCAAAAGCAATATATGACCTGATATATACAAACTTTTTTAACGGCCATATTGACCGCCTTCTTGGAAAGTAACACTCACACACTATTGCCTTTACGATAAGTCAATTCCTTGACCTTGAATATATTAAATTTGACACTTCATTTGTTAATGTATTTCACCTGTGTGCTGAGATACACAGTCACGGTGGAGGTCAACGGCTGGCCTACTTAAGGATGGTCAACAATCGACGCCCTACACGAACGAACCGGAGGGGCTAGTTCGATGACCCCGGGTTGCTAACCCGGCCTAATTCAACACTTCCGTCGACCATCTCAGTTCAAGGGCAAGGCCGTGACCGACTGACCAAGCGTTATCAGCAGCAACCGATAGAAGCCGGAAGGATGCTGCAGTCATGACCCAAAGCACCAGCTGCGAGCCCGGGTTGTGACCCACGCATCTAACGACGTGCACGGCAGCGATGACACCTGCGCCTCGCTGCGTTAAAGCCCCAAATCAACAACGCATCAAAACCTCGTAAACATTGTTGATCCGGCCGATGGGTATAAAACGGGAAGGCGCTCCTTCCACAGGACGCCTGGGTTAAGATTCGTCGCGACGTCTTGATCTGACATTCAAGAAACGTTGTTGCGTATTTCCAGCGTCGGATAAGATTTGATTTCATTAGATTGATTTTAAGACTAGACCGATTTAGACGGAGACAGACTAGATTAGATTAAGATTGATTAACTAGCTTGATTCAGACGGAGACAGACTAGAGTAGATTTAGATTGATTTAGACTAGACTGATTCAGATGGAGACAGACATATTCGGAAGACCGGACATAATTCGTAAGACCGGACATAATTAGATTTCATAATTATAGGGACTCGACCGACCGACTGTTTAATGACATCTATACTTTTCATTGTTCTTTGCTAATATTAATATAATAAATTTATATACCTTACTCGAATCGTTGCCATTCGTATGGTCTAGCAAGACCGACTATTATAAGACAGCTAGGCCATCACGACATACACATAGTTTTGTGTTTTGGCGGCCATATTGACCGCCATCTTGGAAAGTAACACTTCGATACTATTGCCGCTACGACAATCGAATTCTCTTGCAAATATTAAATTCGACACTTCGTTTGTCATTCTAGCTTGCCTATGAGCTGGGATATGCATATTTGTGTGTTTTGGAGGCCATATTGGCCGCCATCTTGGAACGTAAACACTCCACAATTATGCAACTAAAAATTAAAACTTAATTCTTTAGTAGATTCAACCCTTAATTTCTGATTTTAGGTTACTTCTGAGCTCAGATATTTTAAAAATATATTTTCCCTATGTACGAAAAAATAACGACGTCGAAGACCAAAAGGGGTTAATTTATTTACCCCATGACATACCCCATGACACTTTGGACTCAAAAATCTTTTCCCCACAACATGACCTCACGGTCATGCTGTCAGAATATGTTTGGGGTCTTAACTTGTAAACATATGAAACGCCAAATTACAGCCTAACTCCCTACAGTTGCTCCGCAATCAACATCCAAATACCGCTGGGGTAATTATTTACCCCGCTTGGTCCTGCGAAGGTTAAAGCAACGGAGTACAACAAAACGAATTGCGATGACAAAGGCAATTATTATACTTCACAGTTGGTCACATGCTTACTGGCCGAAGATTGACTGATTATAATTAACGCCTAGACTGACCGACCAGACCGGCTACACCCCGGAGGACATCACTTACGCTAACAACGTTCAGACTCTATAATTATATGGACGAACTTCGCCAAATACGGGTCGGTTAATGTGACGCCTTGTATTTGATCTGTCTTAATATAATTAATTTGAAGAACTTTTTCTTTACAAGGGCACTAAATTGTCCTGATGCATGCTTACGTAATTATATACATACATGAACATACATACTAGCTGAGTGCTCGATTTTCCGCCTTTAATATTAGCAAAATGTCTTACACAAAAGTGTGAAGAGGGCGCCATCATCTCTGCATATTCCAGACATTAACGGAACAGAATCCGTTCCCAAGTTCTCCCTCAAAGTCAGTGGAAGGTCAGGAATGAAACCACCAGGTCCATCGACAACTGGTTCAAAACCAAGGCATACATACCCAGACTGAAAACAGGTATACAGAGCATATAATATAATGTAATGCTGTGTAACAACATTTAAAAAGCGCCACTTAAGAGTCTCTCAGAAGAGCTCAACACGTGGCAACAAACAGCTGAAGAACGTGTTTCAGAGTCTAGAGTGTGACACACCCGAAAAACCTATATAAGCAGATATGGTATGGTAAAGTAAGGTGAAGCGATTTAAGGCAATTCAGGGCATTCGTACGGTGAGATAAGGTAAAATGCCACGAGGCAGAAGGACAATAAATGTGGCTCCCTCGCCAGTTGGTCATCTCCGCCGCGTCCTGTATATAAACTTAATTTACGCCAAGACTGTACACATGCATGGACAGCGTCGCGGTTCACACCTATGTATGCCGCCTGCGACCGGGAAATCTCGGTGAAGTAAAGCCAGGGAGTGTCTTATCGCGTCGTCAGCTTATCATCATTATCATGGAAGGGTTCTATGTCCAACAGAATGACAACCATGTACAGGACTCTTGGTTCGAAAGATATCCGGAAACTGCGTCTTTTCCATTTACGAAGAACTCAGTGCTGGCCCGCAATGCAAGGGTGCGCCTTTGGTGGCGGACCCATCGCCTGTCATAGTTCCTCATCCTCGGTATCACGTGGTCCTGAAAATCTGAGCGTGGTGGCAGTTGTAAAGTCTGGATGGGCTCTGCTTGCGCGCGGTATTCCACCACTGGTGAATTTCTAGTTATCTGAGCACTGTTTCCCAATTGCCGAACTTGTTGTTGTTAATGGCTTGTTTAGACTAGCGTAGGAGGGGGCAGTGAATGGTTAGTTTCTGCTAATAATAATAATAATAATAATATAATAATAATAATAATAATAATAATAATAATAATAATAATAATAATAATAATAATAATAATAACATCTGTTCTTTAATGAAGAGCCTGACAAACGCACTGCGCTGTACGTGTACATGTTATGACGATTAAGCAATTCACAAGAACACAAATTACAGAAGACTTAAATCAACAAAGTTGCACCCATGCAAGGCGCAAGCTCGTTGTACTTTTGCTGCAACCTAGGGAACGAAGGCATGAGCTAAACCCAGGGGGCCTTACGAGAATCGAACCGGGTCCGTGAGCACTTCAGGCAAGAGTGTTATCATTTATACTATCCCCCGGGATAGTATAAAGTGGTATAGGACCTTTTAGTGGCGCCATAAAAAGTTAGTTGAACACAAGGCAGTAAAAAGTATATTATTCAAGATTATTCACTGCTACGAACTTTCACGCGGCTGAAAGCCGAATTTCCGCAATGATCATAGCTAGCCCTCAAAAAATCTGAATTTATGGTTAAGCTTTTGCATGATAGATAGATATTCGTTTTATTTTCTGACAGGTTGACAGACCGCAACCAGTTACAATAGAAATATGTTAAATAATTAAATCAAAATCAAACAAAAATCAGACAGGTGTGCAGTCTGGTGAGACCTAGGGCAAGCGTTTGTAAAGTACACGAGGCAGTGGCGTAGCCAGGAATTTATGATGGGGTTGGGGGGTTGGGATTGAGAAATATTTATTAATTATTGTGGTCAATCCATTCGAGCGTGAACGAACGAGGGTCAATGATTTTAATATTAAATTTAAATGTTATTTTTGTGACATATGGACAATGCAGATTCCATTGTTAAAGAGTTTAAATTTACCTTTCAACTTTCAAGTGAACAACAGTCAGTAGTCCAAAGAAGAGAAAGGAAGGCCTAGCCTAATTACTATCGTTATGTAAAGTACACGAGGGATAAAGTTCTTCACATCCTTAGCAGGCAGTTCAAACAATCTATTTGTCAGTTACACTTTTAACTAAAATTATCGAGTCTGCGGTGTTCTTAATATAACATATTCATCTATATGATATACATGTTCACTTTATAAATCTTTGAATACAATACAATATACAATATATATGAAACTCTTTCAGTTCAGTAGTAAGTAAGGTCTTTGCCGTTACAGTTTTACACGGAAACTTTTCCTTTGGGTTTTGGGTTATCAATCGTGAGTTTGAATAGATATTCCTTGCATATGTTTAGTAGGCACGCAAAGCAGTTCCTTAAATTAACATTAACTTTAATATTTGCATATTTAGATCGATAGTTATCGATAGTTCGTTAGTTAGGGAACAAGTGCCCCTCCATGAGTGCCCTCCATGCCGCAGGGCATGGACGCTCTTGATTGTAACGCCCAAGCGCTCGATGGCATCCATCAAAACAAGGAACGTCACAACAACTCTCCAGATGGCACCCTTGTTAAACTGGGAAGGAATGTTATGACTGCACAAGAGATGTCGCTACAGATTATCTTCTATCATGTTATAGATGATATTCTGGCATCTTTCAGAATTCACCACTAACATAGAATGCAGTGGACGTCATCAATACCCATGTAAGGCGTCAATAGATCAGAGAAAACAGACAACAGATATCAATTATGTTCAACAGATACTGTAACAACAAGAACCTTCTTGAATCGAACAGTTTGACAAGATAAGGAGCAAGAAACAGATTGAGAGCAGATTCAAAACGTCTTTAAGCACTTTCAGATCAGATAGGCCTACAGATCGGAGTTCAAAGAGACAGGTACAATGAGAAAGCAACAAAAACAGCAATCGAGTTCGATACGATAGCTACTTACTAGAATTACATACTGAACTAATTTTTCAGGTTCATTTTGTTTCTAGAAGATAATTTCTAAGTGAACCTTTTGCGTGCCTGTCTCTGCCGAACGAGTAAGAGCCACTACAGCACACCCTAGACAGTGAACTCACAGTGCATCTAATGTCGTCGGCTCGTCGTAGATCTCGGGCGTCGAGTTCCTTCAGACAGGCAACCATTTCGGGGATGTCGTCGGTTGTGCAGTTGGCGTTCTCTGCCACCTGGTAAATGTAGTTTTCCGGATTCTGTCCTGGGGTGTTTATCGACCAGAGGTTGCTTTCAGTTCCGCTCTCCTGGATTCCCTGGTGGAACAAACCTTCGAAACAGACAGATTGCAATATGGTAATAGTAACCATTTTCGGAGTTCATCTTTTACTCAGAAACCTCAAAGGCGCTACCGACCTGACAGCATAAACCACGATTTGAATATAAAGGTTTTCAAAAGCATGCAGAAAAGAGACTAATCGAGATTATTAAGCTCATGTAACAGATTTTTATAAGTAAGTAAGAATATTTGACTACCATTTTACTACAGTAGCACAGACGAAAAGTAGCTTACAGAAGAAATAAATAATAGAAACATTTATGCAAAGTCATATAACATTCTCATAATAAAATTTCTTTTACCAAAGGCATCAATTCTAGGTTGGGTGAGATCAAGTGGCCTGGGTCACGTATTGTATGGAGTGACCTTACGGGGGAGGAGGAGGTCGTGAAGAATGTGACAAGGGTTTGAGAGAACTGAACGGAAAAGAGTAGAATCAGCTCTAGAATAGTGTTTGTCAAAACTAGGAAAATCGGCAGGGAGGAAGCCTGAACGGGTCAATTTTCTCAGAATACCGTTAAGGCATGTACGTTCCCCTAAAGTGGAAAATCCCCACCAAACAGAGGAGGAATAAAGTAGACGTGCGAGGGTAGTAGCTCTAACAACGTCAAAAAGCCGTTGAATGTGGAGAACGTGGGCGACCAAAACACGTGGCGTGAACATGTAACCCCGTCCAGAAACGCGACCCAACTATACCGCTGTAGTCGAAAATAAGGATAAAATTCTTAAATAAATTTATTGCACACGTTTGGTAGATTTAAAGTCCCAGTTCAGTTTGATAAAGAGAGATCAAAACAGCACATGTCTAATAAGTGAAGATTGCAAGCAATATTTTAAATCACAATTTTATAGTGAATAATAGGATGAGAATTTTTATTATACAGGAAAGTAATGTGTCTGATTTATTGTGGTCACAATATTCTCTTTCAATACGTAAAATCTCCTCGAATGCAAGCACCGATCCCATCAACTGCGAGGGACTGCGTTGTCTTGCGGGAGTGGTTTACCGAAGGTCTAGTTTATATTCATCTTTAAAAGTCATTTATTACTTTATCGTCATATAATTACATAAACCTGTGATTATATCATTATATCATTGCATAATTATAGTACCGTATTCCTATATAATTTTATAACTTATCATAAATATCTTATAACTTAACCGGAAGCTTAGATCTATGCGTCCGCATCTGGTGATTTTTATAGCGAGAATTCAAAGAACATCCGAAAGACTCTAAATTCAGTTTGTACGCTTCTTTTAAATATTTGGTTCGTATTCAAAGTCTAATAAGAACGTACACTAAGGGTTCAAAGTTTCACCTTTGGAAAGGGGCGAAACCAGGTGTAGTGCGACACTTGAAGATCCAGCGCTTTCTCCGAAGATGGTAACTTTGTTCGGGTCTCCCCCGAAGTTGGCGATATTGTCTCTGACGAACTCCAAGGCCAGCCGTTGGTCGAAGAGTCCCATGTTACCCTTCAGCAAACCGTCTGGAGTGCTGGCGAAACCTGAAATAAAATATCTTGCAAGTAGCCTATTCGTTTGTTTAAGCTTTACATTTTTGTGAACGACAATAACAGCACAATTGCGTTATAGGGTTAATGGCTTATGTGAGTCATTTTCTGCTATTAAATTAATTAGACATTGCTGTTGTCTCGATGCTTTTTAAATAAAACTCGCCGTAATTTTTTCAAATCAATTATTTATATGAATTTACAATCGAGGAGATCATTGTTTCCATGGTTATTTTGAGTATATTATGCTTTACTGTTTATTTTATATGTTGCGTTTGAATTTGAAAATGTCCACTCCGTTACCGTCAGTTTCACACATCGCCGCAATAACAGAAATACGACTAGGCCTACAAAAATTAATGATGATTTTCCCAAAAACTTTATGTAATTCGTAAACAGCATTGAAACGCCTTTCATTTAATAAGTTTGTCATTAAATGAAACACTACTACTTATTATGGCTAAATGCATTATTTTCAGCTGTCACCTGAAATAATGTCCACTCCGTTACCGTGCATAAATCCTTGCACAACTACTTACTTACCAACACCTGGGTCTGCTGAAAATTAGTCTGTGGTTGTGTATACTTCCATATATATGCCGACTTTTCGAATGGATGCTGTAATAATTTGGTTTGAAAGGTGTAATCTACGTACGATACGTTTTATAGATGTCCACTCCGTAACCGATAATTAATCTACATTGAAGGTGCTCACTGAAAATAATTCATTTAGCCATAATAAGCACTGTTTCATTTAATGACAAACTTATTAAATGAAGGACGTTTCAATGCTGTTTACGAATCACATTAAGTTCTTGGAAAAATTATCATTTGTAGTCGTATTTCTATAATGTTATTGCGGCAATGTGTGAAAGTGACGGTAACATTTTCAAATTAAAACTTACCAGATAAAATAAACAGTAAAGGATATATATGGATATATATCCAAAATAACCATGGAGACAATGCTCTCCTCAATAGTAAATTCATAGAAATAATTGATTTGAAGAAAAATTATGACGAGTTTCATTTAAAAAATCATCGGAACAACAGATACGTCTAATTAATCTAATAGCAGAAAATGACTCATGTATGCTACAAAACACGTGCTGCGTTCGAGGTTGTATGCAGTTGTTATAGAGTAATAATTATAGAGTTCCCCAGAATGTGTTTTACACAATCTCACTTATTGGAAAGCTACGCATTACATGCGTTACAAGCTGCGAGAGAAATAGTTTTTTGAGCACGTGTTTTATGGTCTTTATAGATAAAGTGTTAGCGTTGTGTCAGGTGGCCAAGCACCTATGTAATATAAACAATTGAACATGATATATATTTGAACAGGCGTTCGCTACTGATATGTATAAACATGTTTTAGTTGAGCGGGCGGGCAGCGTCGCTTGTCTTGTGTTAACAATTGACTGAATATGGATTTGTCGTTGAACGTGTTTACAGCGCGCGAAAGTTAAGATATCGCTGATGACAGTCGATTTGAATAATAGCCTACAGCTGTTTTAAATACAGTAGATACAATAGAAAGAGCTGTATATTGAAAGTCAATTGTTAAGATAGTTGATTTATGTTGACGATTTACCTTGAATTGAAGTAGGCCTATTGAAGTTCAATTTTGGTTTCGTATGTTTGAAAGGGTAAGAAGAAATATTTTAAAAAGACGTACGGTGTCAATTTGATTCTAGCCCAGTAGAAGAAATATTTCAAAAAGACGTACGGTGTCAATTTGATTATAGCCACAGTCTACCAAGAAGTTTCCAGATCTATACGTAGCAACAGGGAAAAAGTGTTCTGAGATAGGTCACTGAGGAGGAGAAGTTGATGACACGTTCCAACTGGTTGGTTGTCGAATGCCTGCAGAGATGGCAAATGCCTCTGCATTCTGCTAATAACTCACGAACATTTTCACCGTCATCCTCCTAATCGTTATTATCATCAAATCGATCACTTTTACGACTTACCGAAAACTCCGAGGCGGTAGTTGGGTACGACGATAATGACGTCATGAGTTGCCAGGAAATGTCCTGGATACTGGGCATTATCACCGCTTTGGTATCCACCTCCGTAAAACCAAACCATCACAGCGTATGGTGCGCCAGACAAATTCTACATGCAGTTAACAAAAGCACTTTTACAGGTAAGAGATAGCAACAGCAGACCAGAAACTATCAGCGTATCCAGAACCATCGAACTGTCTACGAATTGCTTAATGAATCACTCAGTCAGTCAGTTAGTCGTGCTATTGGTCAATCGGTTCAATCTCCGGTCATTTCGTTGGTCATCATGAGTCAGTCAGTAACTCTTTACCCACCATTTAGTCAGTAAGTCACCCATTCAGCTAATCAGTAGACCAATCAGCCAATTTGTGTTTGTACTAATTTGTCAAACTATGAAGAGTACAATGAATGAAATCGTTACCTCAGGAACGTAGATGTTAACGTTGAGACAATCTTCCGAGTTTGTCAAAGTACCCTGCATGCATGCAGCGCCTAAAGTATCCGCAACGAACACATCAGTCCACGGTTGAGCCTTCAGCGGTCTCTGCACAAAGCAATTAACAAACATTGATTATTAAGATTAGTTATTATTAATATTTTTCGGCGACCGCTTAAAGTTCTCAATCAAGCGACTCTGAAGCGAGATTAAATTTTGGATCATCCAAATTTGTAGCTCAGCGGGACACTCGAAAGCAGATACTTATAATTAAATGAAAATCAAAAGTTCACTCACAGCAATAGCTTCTATCGCTGACATTAACATTTCAATATGTACAAGTCTATAAATTGTTATCGTTACGAACAATCGACGACATTTGTCACCAACTGTGGGTCAAATGAGCCTGGCTCGGAACCCTCTAGAACAAATTGAAAACAGTTTCTTACTTCGAATCTGAGGTCTCCGATCGGAGGTGTGGCAAACGGAATACCCAGGAAGCTCGTTACGTTCTTCTTGCTGCTGTCCTCTAAGTTAACGGTGATCGAGTGACCTCTGACCGTCCCATATTCCGTCTGGACATCTCTTGCGATGATGTTTGTGCAGCACAACAACAACTGCACTAGGAAGATTATCAGCATCTCGTATCTTTCTAGCGTCTACCCTGACAATACTCTGTCTGTAGACCTGTAAACGTAATATACCGATACACCTATTTAAGACCTACACATGTATGCACTCAAACAATATTAAATATACATATAATTTGACATATACTTACATGCATGCACATACACACACACATACATATACATACATGCATGCATACATGCTCTCATACACAGATACACATACATGTAAGTATTGACGGTACAAGTTTTCTTAAGACAATCGTACGTAATGCATACATACATACCTCTCAGATTCAGATTGGAGACCAATTTTTATGGCCTATGCATAAATGCATCCGAAAGAACAGATTTTAGTCGTGAATCTATAGCTACTCACCCTATGCGTCGAATGCTATAAGAGAATGTTCGCTTAGGTTGAAGCTACTTCCTTCTCTAAAGCCCATCTGAACCCGATCGCTCCTAACTGCTATGCATTGTGTCAAGCGACACAAGCGCAGAATGGCAGACAGACAAATACATGCAGACAAACATGCAGACCGATGAACGCAGAAACGAACATCTGATTGGCTGCGGTCCTGTTATCCGTGTGAACGTTACAAGATGTTGTGTTCTTCAGCTGTCGTCAAGATAAAGCCAAGGGTTTAAAACTGGAACAAAAACAGTAATAGTTACTGTAGTCGGCAGCTGTCTGATTTCTGATCGTATAGTCACAACTTTGCACCGATAAAGAACGAGTTCGAGAAGTATGTCTGTGCTTTTTCTACCTATTGTTACTTAACATGAAAGTTCAAACTTCCGTAGCATAACATTATCAAGTAGTGGCTTTCTTTCTTTTCTCTTGAGAAAGGATTTTGGGGAAAGGCAGCATGACGACTAACTTTGAGGCATTGCTTAATTTACGAGAGATTACAACATCACACAGAACACAAGAGCCCTTGAAGTTGGTTCGTTGCCTCAAATGGCTTCGACGGGTTTGCTGGTGTACCTATAGATGCGAAACGAACGATATCAAGCGTGGAAGTGAACGACATTAACAAGACTTAAGTTAAGACCGAAGGCCATTAGCAAGTCTTAACTTTAGACCTAAATGACACTAACAAGTCTTAACTTCAGATCTAAATGACGATTAAAAAAGTCTTAAATCTGTGCCTTTACGACATTAACAAGCTGACACAACGAAGAGAAACTGGGCAATTAAAGTTTATCAATGAAATGCAAAAATAGGCTAATTGCACAGAGGTAGCCTACTGTTTAATTTGAGTGAGATTACAACACCACACAGAACACAAGAGCCCTTGAATTTGGCTCGTTGCCTCAAATGGCTTTGCTGGTGTACCTATTATACAAAACTTGCTTATGAGTCTTGAGTCTAGTTGAGACTAGTTGAGCGAGAGAGTAATGAGAGGCTCATTGGCTTAATTGGATTCTTTGTCCACATCTGCAAGCAATAAGTAGCATAATATGCTACTATTGATAACCTAAAGCCATATTATGGCTTTAGGTTATCCCGTAGTTTAGGTTGGTAAATTATTTTAATGTCTTCAATCAAATTTCTATTTAATGTAGAATTTTTTCATCACTCCAGCTTCTATTTAGACAAGAATTTTTTCGTCAATCTAACTTCTATTTATGCAAGAAAACTTCATCGATCCAGCTTCTATTGAAGCTAAGACTTAGTTTAATCAATCCACCTTCTATTTAAACAAATAGACCTAATTAGGCCTACTTTCATCAATCCAACTTCCATTTAGGCCAACAATTATTTTCATCGATCCTGCTTCCATTTTGAATTGACAATATATAAAAATTTCCCTGCCTAAAATACGATTTTACTATGGCTTTACCCAGGAAAACGACTGACATGGTTCTACATTGGCTTAAATTATTGCACAATTTGTAATTCAGTTGCAGAGGGATAGGGGTCTACTTTTTGAATGAGCGATGATTTCCTACGACTCATGGGGGATACTTTTGCACAAGGGGGGATAGTCCCTCCCGTTCAGATTCACCCGCCGGATACTTCACTTCGTATATCCATGGCTGCCTTAAGGCACACTATTTCTTTGTCACCTGCACGATGGACGACTTTGACTAAGAATGTCCCTGTCTCACTGACACGAGATGGGAATCTAGAATCAACTCTGTGAAGCCTCTTCGCTATTACTAGATAGGAGCATTGCTTGATAATCATTTGCTGAAATACCATTTCTATGCTGATGACACTCAAATTTACATTTCATTTGACAGTCTGTCATGTGACTCATCTGTACAGCTGTTGTCTGCTGTCTTTGATGAAGTACAGTCCTGGATGGCATCCAATAAACTCCTTCTTAACCCATCAAAGACTGAATTTCTGTTACTTGGCACTCCACAGCAACTTAAGAAATTTGATGGGCTTAAATCATTGAAACTGGGTGACTCAATTGTTGAGCTGGCTGATGCTGCACGCAACTTAGGCGTTGTCTTTAATTCTACCATGTCTCTCACTGGCCATGTAAACAGTATTTGTAAGGCATCCTATATGTTCATTCGTGATATACGCAGAATTAGGCGTTATGTGCCCATGTCTGCAAGAATATCTCTGGCAAATGCATTGGTTTCCAGTCGCCTAGACTATTGTAACTCACTTCTTACTGGTATCAATAAATCAAACATACTGAAGCTGCAGAGGGTTCAGAACTCTTTGGCTAGAGCCATAACTAATACATCCAAATATGAACATATAACCCCTCTGCTTAAATCTCTGCATTGGCTTCCTGTTCATGAAAGAATTCGTTTCAAACTGGGGCTCATAGTTTATAAAACTTTGAACTCTAGCCAACCACAATATTTAAAATCTGTTCTTATTCCTCTGACTTATCATTATTCAATGAGGTCATCTGATTGTCTTTGTCTGGTCATACCTAAATCAAGAACTGTTCTCGGTGAACGAGCTTTTTCGGTTGCTGGGCCTGCCTTTTGGAACTCTCTTCCTGTATCTGTGCGCTGTGCTCAGTCGCTTGTGTCGTTTCGTTCTCGGCTGAAAACTTACCTCTTTCAAATTGCTTATCCACCTTAGGCTGCCTCTCTGTCTCTTACGGACTGATCTTCTGGATGTTGACCTGATTACGGATTGTTTTGATGCGCCATCGGTTGATGCCTTGTGCATTAGACACCGGCGCAATAGAAGTTGCTAATTACATTACATTACATTACATTACATTACTAGATCAAGGTGTACGACGCTCTTGACCAACCTGAAGCATACGCATTAGAAGAAAATGACGGAGCAACGGCTTCTGAAGCAAATTTTTTTCTACAAACTTCTGGATCAGACTCTGGTGTCAGTTCAGTCACGGTTCCAGCAGATCAAGGATTGGAACAGCACTTTGGGGTTTCTCTGTCGTTCAGATACACTCATCAAAATGCACGACACATATCAGCTGCCAAAACATCGTGTTTACTTCTACGAGAAGATAGGAGACGTACATGTAGAAACAAAATAATGAACTTCTAATGGAGCTTTCACGCTTTGTTGTAGTCACTCATGGAGACAGTCAGCTGACAACAGCGCGAAACTTTCTACAGGATTTTTATGTTAATGAACTTCATGACTTTTACCCAAATCTGTCAAGTGCACTGAGGATTCTTCGGACCACACTAGCAACAGTGGCTAGTGCTGAGCGCAGTTTGAGTACATTGAAGCTAATTAAAACGTTTAATTGTTTTAAAATGCTCGGTAGCAGGTCATCATCGCTGGCAGTGATTTCAATTGAAAGCGAAACTGCTCGAAATGTGAACTATGACGTGCTATTGGAACGATTCGGGATCGCTGCTGCGGAGTTCTTTCTTGAAGTTGCGCTTTATAAATTTTCACTTATGTTGTGATCTGAAGCTGCTCATAATTATTACTATTATTATATTAAAGTAGTCTTTATGTGTCAGTATCTGTCAGTGTTAATTTTAGGTAATAATCTCAATAATGACAAAACTGTTTTCTCGGCCTCTGAGTCCCAGAAAATGGTAGCGTGGTTCATAATAGGCCTAATAATAATCTTCGTTTTAATATTTTCAAACTGACAATTGCGCAGTATGATTACAAATCAGTATGAACGGATGATCACAAGTTATTACAGGAGTCGAATTCAACTGTACACGGCAGCCATGCAAGGCGCCCATCACGTCCTACATCTCATTTCACCAACGCGCCATCTCGCGAATGATAGGCTGATTGGACCCGCTTCCTACTGCTCTTCACGCCAGTGATGTTACATTGTTACCACTACTCTATGGACCCCCATCGTCCAAACAAGTTGGACACCCGGCCTAATGCATCACAGAAAGCTGAAATCATAGATATTATCTGTTACAGGTGTATACAGCATGCACTGTTGGCCCATAGCAACTCCCGCGAAAACCACGTTTTAGATTGTTTAATCCAGAAAGAAGACGGAGGAATCAAGACGCTACTTTATCTCAACACAAAGAGTCTCAATCTCAGTGCAAGTCATTCATTCAGCATCCGACTTATAGTCACCACAGCATACAAAGATTAATTAAGCCATACTGTTTTGAATTGAATTGAATTTGTTTCTTGCACAAAACCGGTTTTAGGCTACAATTCATGAAACAGTAAGTATAGTTAAACATGAGCCAAGAAAAGCTAATAGCTTATACTAAGCTTGACCCCTCTTTCTTGGTTATTATTCATAAATGTGACTTAATTAGAACTTAAACAATAGTAATAATAACAATAACAATAACAGAAGTACAACACCACAATATTACCAATATCAATAATAACGTAGTATTACAATTTAATAAAGTTTTGCATTTATCATAGATAAGGCGCACAATATTCTATATCGAAAAGAAATGGAATGGGAAGAAAAACACACCCTGGCTTCTCTTCTACTCAGACGACCAGATTTTTGTTCTAAAGAATGAAAAATTGAAGAAATTCTCTGTCAAAAAGCTTACGATAGTACCAAACACTTGCACATTATATCAAGCTTTAAATGACGCTATATAAATGTATGTAAGCATGCATGAGAACACTTAATATAGCGCGTTTTGGTAACTCACAAAGGCACATGCACTGCTTTCCGGCTGAATTATTAATTATTTAATATGCTCTGAAAGTGTAAGCACGCGTTCTATCATGAATGCTGTGAAGCGTCATTGGATGTTAAATTGCTGATATGGAAACAGACTGATGAAGTGTTTGCTGCCATAGAAACGTCGGTCACGCAGAAATACAAAGAGCGTAGAAAGTCGGAATCAGATCGAATAAAAATCAGATATTCATCGAGAGACCACAGGGTCTTCGGAATACCTGGCCAAACTCTCGAATCCACTTGTTTACCACTGAAAGAAACAGGACAAACAGCATCCAACAGGAGCTCCTCACATCTGATTACAAAAATAGTAACATTCAGGAAACACGAGATTACGAGACATGGCAGGTAATGTAATGTAATTGCTTATTTACACAACACTTGCATTGCATTTAACATTGGAGGGTATTTCCTTCAATCCTGACGGCCGGCCAGTTGTGCCCGCCTTCAACGTGGCTCATTAGTAAGCAAACGGTGCTCAAATAGCTAACTACATGTATCTGTTTGCCAACTAACGAACCACGTTGAAGCACCATTTGCTTATGCCTCATAAAGAACTTTCTGTTCTGAGTGGCTGTAACTTCCTGTTAGGCCATAGCCTAGGCAGGGCTGTTGAGATGTAATTGAAAGAAGCTATACCAAGTGCCTAGACAAATGAATTTGAATTAAGCTTAAACACAAGAGCCAAAGCACTTTAAGCTCTAGGCCAATGTGATACGACGTTGCATCAACGGCATTTCTGGCCATAACCCCTAAGAGACTAAGACACAGTTCATCTTGCTTGTTCAATGTTCCACTTGTTTGCCACTGAAGTACCCGCAGACAATTGGTGTCCATTGACCTGCGCCTACTAGCAGTAACTTTTCCTCAATATCTCTTTCCCTCTCACAGTTAGAGACCTCGGAGTCACTTTGGATCAAGATCTCAATTTCTCACAGCCTATTAATTCGGTTAGTAGCAACTCGTAGTTGCTACTATCAGCTTCGTCAACTCTCTCTCTCTCTCTCTCTCTCTCTCTCTCTCTCTCTCTCTCTCTCTCTCTCTCTCTCTCTCTCTCTCTCTCTCTCTCTCTCTCTCTCTCTCTCTCTCTCATGCAGCTACTGCAGTTCTTGTGCATGACAATTGAATTTTCACAGGTAATAATTGATCACTGCAGTTCGGTACTTGTAGGTCTGTCACTTGGGCTAAATGGGCGCCTTGATCGAGTTCTCTTCGTTCAGCTGCTCGCCTCATCGGCCGCCTTCCTAAAATTAATATGCTCTTGTCTTTGCATATACGAGATATCCTTCACTAGTTCCGTGTTTCTCAGCGCATCTCCTACCGAGTTGCTGCACTACTCTGGCGGTGTATTCTTGGGTGCGCTCCGTCCTACTTCTCCGATCTTAGTCTCTGACCTCGCGGCCAGTCGAACTCTTCGGGAAGGGGGAGCCTTTGTTCCCGAGAGCTCAAACTTCTATTAGACAGCCTCGAGCCTCTTCGATTGTGGGTTCCTCCATTTTGAATGGCCTGCCACTAGACTTGTGATTGATGCCTGGGTTAAACTCGCCGGCTTTTTATAAGTCCCTCAAATCACACTTTTTTCAGTTTTGGAGCTCCTTTGAGTAGGTCTCTAGAAGAGGCGCTATATAAATACTCGGAATGAATGAATTTATTATACGGTCTGCGAGTGCAGTCGATCGAGAGTTTTATGTACAAAACTACAAACCCCATTTCTCTCCAATGAGAACAGGACAACTGGCGTGGAGGAACAGAAACTCCTGGACACCAGAACGCTTGTAGTTGTACCAGAACACCGCTGCATTCTAAAGATCAACAAAATGAATGTTTTGCGAAACAAAAAGTACGCCAAGTAAAATCAGCCAAGACAAAATGCGAAGAGGAAAACTTAAGGGAAGCCTTCTTTCTGTGTATATTTATAACAGCTTACATTACATAGGGAGCCCAATCCAGGTAGCAGGGCCGGCTTCGGAAAAGGCGCGGCTGATAGCAGTCCGCGTGCGAGGAACAATAAACTCAGCTTGTGCAGCTGAGCGGAGAGAGCAGCAGCGCTGGACGCATGTGGTGGAGCAGCAGAGCTCCAGCGCAGAAGCAAGACAATGGACATAGTCTTGCAGGTCGTCAGCCTAGGACTGGCTAAGGACAGTCCCAGCTTTCAGCAGGGATCCCAAGTCAACAGTGTAAATTATATAAAGGAGGGACCAAGTACAGAGTCCTGGGGCAGCCCAACTGGAGCAGGGACCCAAGAGGACCTTGTGGATCCATAGGCCACCATAAAGAAGCGGTCTTGTAAAAAGGAAGTAAGCCAGTCAAGGATGTTGCCAGAAAGGCCAAAGGAAATCGATAAACGCTGTAAGAGAATGTCGTGATCGACAGTGTCAAATACGTCAAACAGCGCGAGGAGGGTGACCTAGGATTTGTCAATGGCCCCGCAAATTTAAGAGATGAGGCGGACGAGCAGTTTCTGTGGAATGGCCTAATGCGGAAACCTGACTGAAACGTAGGGATGATGATGATGGTGATGATAACGATGATGAAGATGGTGATGGTTATAGTAATTATGACGACGATAAAGATGACGCGGTGTCGCCTATACCTGAACAGGTCTCATTCCGAGGTTTAGATAAGGAAAGACAGTCGCTCCACCGGCCTCGACGTGATTCAGCTGCAATAAAAACAGATTTCCCATGGAAATAAGGAAATAATTAAATTGATCAAAGGAAAAGAGAGACAGACAGAGTGACAGAGAGAGACAGACAGACAGACAGACAGACAGACAGACAGACAGACAGACAGACAGACAGACAGAGACAGAGATTAGGGACAGGGAGAGACAGAGACAGAGACAGAGACAGACAGACAGACAGAAATAGTCAATTGACTGACTGAGGTTTCTCTCGAGATTTAAGATACGCCTCATTTATGTAACAACGATTTCGTTAATGAAAGTAGAGAGGCAGACATTCGAAGAGAACTTTGAACTGACGTAGATCATGAAAGTTGCCATTCTGTCGCCTGTTTCCTTCGTTTCTTTGGGAAGTTCCTTGCGCTGATCCCTGCGCTGAAAAGCAGCCAAATAGCAAAATGAATTCACCACGTGAACATGATTAACAAAAGATGATTCACAATACGTGAAATCTCCAACCAAATTACTACTAGCAAACTCAGCTATGATGAGTACACTGACTGTACACTGCGGGTGGGAAGATGAGACGGCGAGGGAGAGGACTGGCCACCCGCCCTCATATGTCGAGGCTAAGAAAATTAATTGGCTAACACTGCAAACCAGTGGCTGCCTCAGAGAGAGAGTGAAAGACAGACAGAAAGATCTATCGATTGACGGAGGTTTCTCCTCCTCTTTAAGACCGCCTCACCTAATGATAACAACGATTTCGTTATAGAAAGGAGTGGACGTGAATGAGAACAAACGTACTTATGACAGTTGCGTTTGTCTCGCCTTACTGGTTTTCAGGAAATCTCTTCATTCACTCGTTTCTGTGATTCAAACCGGAAATAAATTCACAAGGTCATTCAAGAGGATTTTGTCAAGATGATTAATTGCAGTATCAGTTAGGCGTGGGTAGAAGCTCTTTTCATGACAGATTGCGAAAAAAAGCTTCAGAAATGCACACGGCTACATGCATGTAATGGCAAACATTATATAGTTCAACGATTTCAAATAATTCACTAATATTGACTCACGAGAGAATCTCAGGAATTCAGCTCCTTAGATCACAATATACATATACGTGTACAACTATAATATATATACATATATATATATTTATATATATTTATATATATATATATATACA
This sequence comes from Aporrectodea caliginosa, assembly GCA_020284085.1. Taxonomy (NCBI): domain Eukaryota; kingdom Metazoa; phylum Annelida; class Clitellata; order Crassiclitellata; family Lumbricidae; genus Aporrectodea; species Aporrectodea caliginosa. Next base: position 1,922,550 of record JACEVL010000021.1, on the reverse strand, counting down.
TAATTACCGAGTCGTGATCGTAGTGTTCTTGTAATGTCCCCCGAGTCCGTAATTGGACAGCTGAAAGAACACACAACATTGAACTGCAATCAAAAATATCCAGTTTCATCGTTTATTCCATTCTGTATTTAGTAGAATCCCTTTTGTCAAAATTAATGGTTTACAAACAGTTTCCACATATGGAATTCAACTGGTTCATACGATTTTCAATGTCGTTTAATCTTAGAATCTGTTAATAGTGCGTTCCATTTATCACTTAATCGTCGAATATCGCAATAATGTGACTTTCATGTCAGCCTAGAAAAAAATTACGAGGAGAAAGACATGCATAAGAGACGTTCAACTGGATATTAGTTATACGTTGTTTGTCTGAATGAGGTGTCATATGAATTTACGAAAGCATTTTCTACCTGGATAGCCTCCCCGAACGGATTCTTCGTTTCCAGTCCAGTGGTTTCGGAGATGCGCTTCGAAATGCGATCAACCAACGAATCGCCCATATCATCGAAGAACCAGGCACTGAAACAGAAATACTAACACACCATTCCTACTATTTCTCGGTCTTCCTCAGCCGCCTTCTCCTACCTCCTACTCTTCCTCTGCCTTTTATCCTCCTAACCTTCTTTATCCTCATCTTCCTCCTCCTCCTACTCTTCGTCTTCCTCCACCTTCTTTTCTTATACTCTCCTCATTCTCCTCTTCCTCCGCTTCCTTTCTCCTACTCCTCCTCTTCTTTTCCTTATACTCTTCCTCATTGTCCTCTTCCCTCGCCTCCTTTTCCTCTATTCCTTTTCTTCTTCCTGCTGACCCCGCACCTCCTCCTGTTCCTCCTCCTCCATTCTTCGCTCTGTTCCATTTCTTCCCTCCTTTTTCTGTTCCTCCTATTTTACTTGTCCTCCTCAGAAATGACAAACTCAGAACTGAAGTAGTTGAGCTTTGTAGAATTTTCCGACTTCTGGCGTTTTGCATCGTTCTGACTGAAGACTAATAGTGATGAGGACAAGATGATGATGATGATGATGATGATGATGATGATAAAGATGATGATGATGATGACCACGACAGAGGTAAAGCAGATGATGATGATGATGACCTACGTGATACGACGACGAAGGTGAAGCAAAGAACATAAATGCAAGAACATGAATCTGATGGACTGATTGGCTGAGGATTTCTTCTTACGTTTTGCCCACTCTGGTTTCGGAAACCGTCAACTTCATCGAAGAGTTTCCAACCTTTGCTCTCTGAAGCTAAACACCGTACATGTTTAATGTAATAGATGCACTTTAATTTAGCACAGATTGACTTCAGGAAGTGATAGCAGACATCAACAGTTTAGAAAGTTCACGACCTTATACCTATATGATTGTTCGTTATGATCTGTGAACATGTAAGGAAGGCTGGCTTTGTTAGCGGAAGACTGTTCAGTTCAATGATTGTGTGATTGTATTTACTTGAGTCACTGGCGGATGCAGGAGTTGAAAAGACGGAGGCAGCAAATGTTTATCATGGCTAAGCTACTTTGGTCAAAATTGTTGACGTATTTGTTAATCATCAGAGTTTTACCCCAGTTTCACGATTTCAATGGTCGACATTTCTTACGTTTTACAGTCATTCAAAAATTTCGGATGCTCCTTCGCTGTCTCTTACAAAATTCCATTTCGCGCGATTATTCACTTGGCGATAAGGTTGGTTAAAGTAATACAAGGTAAGATCAGTGTTTTAGTTGTCGGGAGTTTTAGTGTCAACCCCTAGTTCTTCATCTAACCCCCTCAGCTAAGTAACTGAAAAGATGTTGGATGTGGTCAGGTCTTGGCTCCCCAGCCCTTTAGCTATTTCATCAAGTGCAGAAGAACCTACAGGTCCAATCATTTGAAATCGTGTTTGAAGTAAATTAGTTACTTACTTACCGATTTGGTTTATGGCTGAGAGCAGGGAACCGGTATGCAGAATTAAGAAAAGCTTACTCCAATTTTTTAATGTGCTTCCTTTTCCTTTAAGGCTGTGGGTCGAAGGTGATTTTGTGATTAAAAACCAACAAATATTCCTTGTTGCAGTCGAGTTTCTCTCTCGAAACAATTTCGGAGAATTAGTTTGTTGGCGTTTGGATTTGAGAGAGTGAAGCGGAAGATCGGTAAGAAAACGAACACGAGAAGAATTTTAAAAGCCTCGACATTCCGATAAACCCAGCAAAGCAGTCGAAACCAGTCTCACAGCAGTATATCAAAACTTTCTAACAATGGTAAGTGGCAACTAAGTGCATTATGTATGCGTAAATTGCAGCTTCGATACTTTTAAACAACAGTTTGCCTTTCCTTTTAAATGCTGAACAATGTCATGTATTTTGGCAAAAACTACGAAATATGAAAATATATCTTACGCCTAAATGTGTAGAACCCGAAATGGCTGGAAATAGACTCCAAAGACCAAAGGCAAAGAAAACCTCCAGTAAATCTACTTTGAAGTCCTGAACCTAATAAATATTAGCAGTTTCTGTTTATTGCAGCAAAGTTCCTAATTTCATATTAGAATTACTGTCAATAAAATGTGGTTGGCTTCCGTCAGTTGATATGGTCCAAGTTTCTACAGTTGTTTGATATTCAATTCAATCTATTAAAATCGATTGTACACATTCAATATAGATTCATCTGAAGTTCACGAATCATCGGCAGCATTTCCACCTAGCAATACAGTTGTTGAATGCGACCAGTCTGAAGAGCCATGCTCCAGTGTCAGCGTTTCATTCTCATCTATAGGGTTGAAACATTTACGCATCCAAGGATCTGCATTAAAGCAGGAGAATGGCAGAACAGTAGGGATATGATTTGCCAGTTTCGACAGTGAAAGACGTTACAAAAGTGTTGACATTTTTCAGGGAGCTAATGATGAGGAAATGTTAAGAGCTTAAGTAGCCAGTTTTTCCAATCTTTTTAAGACAGTTTTCAGCAGAGATTTCCATCCACTGATTTCTCCAGATTGTCTAATGGCTACCAATTCCTTAAAAAAACAGCATGGCCAAAGGATCCTCTGAAAAGGGGACTGTTTGGAGAAATACATGCTACATTATCGTGCAAAGAGTCTGGAATTAGTAATTCTGAGGCAGCTGATATCTTGCTTGATTATTCTATGCCTAAATAGAGTGATGGTGTAATGCTTGGCCAAAAATTACGAACAAAAATTACCGAAACTTATTAATTTGTTGGATCTTCTACATATTTCGTCTGCTCCATGAGTGTGAAAGAGGCTTCCGTCAAATGAATCTATATCACACTAGTGGAAGAAACAGGCTTCAGGCGAGTTCAGTAAATGATCTGTTGATGATTGGCATCAATGGTTCACCTCTTACATCGTGGAATGTAGAAATATATGTTGTTTCTTGGCATAAATCTGGCAGACATGATGCCTTCTACAAAACCACTGGACTACCAAATAAAAAAGAAGTTACAAAACATAGCTCAAAATTATTTTTGTAAACTAAAGTGTAAGAATTCAGTGCATTATGTATTGTGGTTATTTGCACACACCTATTTAGACACGTGATCATTTCAATTCTTGTTTGTTGTGCAAATAAATTTAAAGAAGAAACTAAGATATGTCATGAGTCGTCAGTTTTTTCATGTGCAATATATTAACAACATGTTTTGATCTGTGTTCGTGTACTTTGGTAGTCTGTCAAATTTCGAACCTTCCCCAAACCCAGCTCTTTCTGGACAGCTAAAACACTGCATAAGATAAAGTAAATTCAGGTAGGATAAAGTCAAAATCAGGTACAATATGGTAAGTCCAGGTAAAGTAAGCTTATGTAAGATAAAATTAGGTAATGTAACATGATGTAGTGTAATCGTTCATTTATCAATCAAATCAATCAAATCAAATATTCGTTGATTCAAAAAGCTAGTTGACAAAAGACGCAACTAGTTAAACAGCATTGTTCAACACATTAGTAGAGCAGTTAGTAAGGTTGAAATAGTCAACAGCCATTCGTTGTCTTTGCGGTTTCTGTAGGATCTTACAATGAAGCTGAGAGCCAAAAATTCATATTCCAGAAGCAGTTACCCGCTCGTGCCGGCGCGGTAGTCAATTTCAGATACCACCAACTTTTCGGAAAACTAAAACGGGTGGCTAAGAAAATTCATAAAGGGAGTACAATGGTCACACAATCAAACAAATATGGGGCGTTGGTTTGGGGGCGTATGTTCGATAACATGCAGGTAAGGTAACATATTGTAAGGCATTCGTTATTTAGTACAGGCTTCCATCGTCAACAGGCATTCGTTGTCCTGCGGTTCCAATCGGATACTTACAGCTGAAGCTCAGAATGGGATTCATTCAGATTCTTCACTCAATGACCCCAATAGCAGCTTTGAGTCATAGAAGTTATTCGATTGTGATCCGGATGAGATTAGTCGAGCTAGGTATAGATATTTATATACCATACCAATAATGTATATATATCTATGTATATATACATATATGTATATGCATATGTAAATATAGTGAGTGGCAATCGTTTTTGATAGCCGCTGACCTTTGACATGGCCATTCGACGCAGTTCGGCTGCTTCGTCGTCTGTGACGAAATCGTGGATCATAACGACATCTGGCGACTGGTGCAGCATTTCCACCTTTGTTCGGAGCATCGGAGTGCGGCGCCCTCTCTCGTAGAAACACGACAAGGTCCCGTCGCTAGGGGAATTATCCTGCAACGACAAGTCATTATGTATCAGCGATTGGACTGGACTGGACATTGAATTTTATTACTATAATACAACAGACAAGACTAGAAAGAAATAGAATCTAATGGAATGCAATACGTCGTGCCAGAATTTTACAGAGGTAGAACAGGGCAGAACAAAAAAACAGAATATAGTTGAGAACAATCTTCTTCTTCTTTTGGCTCTCTGCCTCTTTAAGCAGGTTCGAATGTCCTACATAGCCACTCCTTTCGTCATTGAGCCTCTTCTTTGAGCTTTCCGTATCCATCTCTCATCATCCAATCCATAGAACATTCGTGACTTGAGGCTTTAATAATCATCTGTCTTGGTATTCCTCTTGTCCATCTCCCCTCCATTTTTCGATGACCGTTCTTAGGAGTCAGTCTCCTCTCAGCGTGTGTCCTATCCATTTCCTTTGTCTCTCTTTTATTCTTCTCAAAAACGTCCTCTGAATTCTTCAGTTTGTTTTATGTTCTGTCCTGCTGATTTTCTCCACTCTTCTCCAGGTCTTCTGATTTCTAGTCTCCAGTCTTCTTATCCATTTTTCTTCTGGTCCATGTCTCTGATTTGTACAGTACCACACTCCATATCAATATCTTTCCTTTGCTTTCTTTCTTTGAATTTCCCTGTGGAATTTCACTTAAGTCGTGATCATATTCCCTAGGTAGCAGAATTCTTTCACTGCTTCTTAGAGTGGAATAAATAATAGAAAAGTATATGACGAAACGGAACGGAATAAAATAGAATAGTATACCCGAACGGGTTACGTTTTACGAACGGGTTACGTTTAAAAAAAGAGTAGGCTACCTCCTGGACAAGATGCTGTCGGCACAGCCTCTTTTGTTTTTCCAACGCGATCAGCCAGTCCTCTGCCGTCGTCTGTGAGGTGTCGTTTGTCAATATATTGGACACGTAATTTGCGTTCGATGGATCTGTTCAGAAGAAAAGTAAAACGTGGAAAAGACACACAAGGCACAGTTTTAGGGCTTTAAATTCTAACGGCAAATGTTCAGAGTGACTTGTCAGTTGAAATGCAAATCGACTGAATCGGTTGTCTTCTGGATGTAGATTAAAGTTTCTTACCTATTTCGAGAGCCTTCTTGGCGAAGTCAACTGCTTCTAACAGCCGTCCTTTCTGAAACGTTAATTCAGACACTTCGTTAAAATATATTTCAAAGGTAAGCTAATGCAAAGTAAAGACAACAGCAATGTAAGGTATGGATTACTGGTCACTTTGCTCAAATCTTCAAAGCCAGACGATTCACTTGTCAAGTTGGCCGGTTCTCCTACAGCAACGCTGGCGTTATTTTTTAACTCCTGTATGTCTCTCGCTGCCTACATGATTAATATTTGCAATCGTCATGCATATTCAGGAATTTAAGTCCTTATGTCTTTACGGATTCTGGCAAGTGCAATAGTCTCCAGTCATCTCGAAAACTGTAACTCGCTTCCTATACATGTAGGTGTGACAAACTCAAACGTACATCAACAGCAGAGAATTCAGAACTCTTCAGCTAGGTCATAACTGATACATCGTTACGGTATGAGCATATCATCACTGTACAAATAGTAATAGCATTGGCTTCCTACTCAAAAGGATTTATCAATTATAGTTGGTCACAAACGAATTGTTGTACAATTTTATAGGTATACGTTTCGGATACAAAACAGGTCTAAGGTTACCATAACCTATACTTTGCCTATTTTGTATACGGATAGGTATTTTTGTACCTATACATGTTCGATAGGTTTTGTTCGTCTGGACAAGTAATATGATTGCAGTATGCGTTCTTATAGTTATTTCCCTCTTTGCTGGGTATCTTTGAACGTATCGGACGGCCGGCTGTTGTTTGGCTCTCGCGCGCCCCCAACCTACCATATTAAGGGGTTTCAGGTTATTAACTTGACTGTAAAGGCTGAGACAGTCCTTGGATTAGTGCTGACCATTCTATTACGGTGACGATCTACGAAGAATTGCCGGCTGTAAAGAATGCCATCTTCCACAGGTCCCCTGGTAATGGGATGGCCAAACGAAGCGTCGCTAACCTTCTGCAAGGGATTACCTGGTGTTAAGATTTGTATGTTGCAGTGCCCCGCCACTTGTTTGCGAATCCTCTTTTTCTACGCTACGTAATACAGGAACTCAGAACACGGTGTCTACTCTCAGTTCTGGATGGGAATCCATCGGTTGGGCTGTGCGTGTCTGTGGGAGCTCGCCAGTGGTGACTTCTAGTTATCTGAGCACTGATTAGCTTATTGATTCAGTTTTGTTCTTAATGACTTTAACATCATTCAGGCTGTCGCAAACAGCGCTTTGTAAGGTACTTAACAGGCACTAGAGTAAGTGTCTATATACATACAAAGGATCTGTTCAAACTGTGGTTTATAGTTTATAAAGCAGTAATATGTAGCTAACCACGGTTCTTAGATCAAACTTTATGTGCCAGAGTCCAGACTTTCACTATTCCACAAGATCAGCGTGTTTCGACGCTCTAAGCCCTGTCCCAAAAGTAAAACTGTTCTTAAAGGATCTGTCTAAAACTTATCCTTAGTTGTAGTTTATCTCTGCTCTCTATTATGTTGCTCTCCTTACGGCATACTTACTTAAGATCCAACGTATCAGGCAGATCTTTGGCCGTCTCATGGCTTATAAGCAATCCCCAAAATTAAAACTGTTCTTAATGAACAACCTTTCTCGGTTGCTGACTCTAAATATATTTAGCTCAGTCTTAAGGCAATTCGGTCTCAACTTAAAGACTTAGGGTATACCTCTATCAACTGACTTATCCGTTGTATACTGCCATTCTGTCGATGGATTACACTTTACAAGGATGATCTGGTGCACCATCAATGATAACTTGTGCATTAGACACCTGCCTTATAGAAGTTTCTAATTAACCATTAGTAAGGTATTATAAACAATGATATGCAAGTCTGCATGCAAGGTAAATAATGCACATCTAATACCAATTCTGGAACCGATCTTATCTAATAATTCAATCCAAATCATCTCAACATAATTCAATTCAAACCGATTCAACTGACCCTAATACAATTAATTCCAATCCAATCCCACCTGGATGGTTTTTCTTCTGGTCGATGTCCAATTTAATATAATCTAGTCTGATTTTGATCCAGTCTATCTTTAATCTAATCTAAATCTAGGATGGAACTGACATCAATTAAAGCACCATCACCGAATTCATCGATTCTCCAGGTGCTGTCAATCAAATGGCAGCCGACGATCCTTTGCATCCTGATATAATCTAATCTCTAAGTACTTCTATAGCGCCTCTGTTGAATGCTCAAGGCATCGGCAGATAGTCGTACTAATCAAAATCACGGTGCAAGCCAAATTCCAGGATGAGTCCAATCGAAAGCCAAAACGGAAATCCGCGAAGACACGTGAACAATCTGCGGAGGTGTCGAGTCTTGAAGGGCAGAACAGACTTTTGTCGGAAGAGAGTTCAAGAGTCTAGAGTCAGTTATAGAAAAGGCGCACCTGTCGAGAGCCGGTCCTTGCCCAAGGAACAGTCAGACTGAGAAAGTCAGAAGACTTGGTCGAGTACTAAGAAGTTCTTTGAGTCAGCATAGGCTGAAGATAGAAGGTTGGTTGAAATGTAGTGTCTTGTATACAATTAGCCAGTCTTGAAAGTTGTTCCCTTTTAATTTTATTCCTCTTACCTACGCGTGACCTTAGGTCTATGCAACATCCTTCTACCTGCGCATGAATGCGACTCATCGTGTGGTAGATGTCCTGCAACGGGGTCATTGGTGGAACGGGGTGTTTCTGCGCATGCGTGAACCACACGAGGGCGTCATCCACCAACTTCCGGTCCAGGGCGAACATAGCGACATCTACAGCCATCTGCTGACTCATCGGTCGCGTCGTCTGCTCGAGAATCGTTCCGTTGATGACGTCAGCGACGTTGAGTTCGTAGGTCTTTTGCAGCCGGACCAAGGCTGATTTAGCGCCTTCATAATCGTCATCTGTTGGCAGAATCTCGCGCAGAGAGTCAACCATATCTATCACATCTACAAACCACAAGTCTTATAGCTAATCATCGTCTATCATCGCTCCTCTGTTTTAATAATAATAATAATTCATAGCTTTCCATTGTTTATCGTGGCTTTTCACATTTCATCATGGCTTATCGTAACTGCTATGTTAATTATGGCTTTAAATATGTAATCATGGCTTTTCATAACTGCATAGTTTTAAATTAGTTATCCAGGCTTATTTTCGTTCATCGTGGCCTAGCATAGAGCAGATCGACTTCACATGAACTGAAGGTGTTTCTACGCCTCACATGACTTATATAAATTATATAAAGCGTCTGATTTGTTTCTGTCTTCGGGCGTAATAAAGTACTGATGAAGCAAGGGAAACCCAAATGTTAGCAACTGCAGGCTATGGCTATGTCGAAGAATGTACATTTATATGTTTGTATGTATACATGTAGGTAGGACACTCGGTGGTGTATTGTTGCGGTGGTGTAGCGGTATGTTCTGTGCTTTGTAACCGGATGGTCGCACGTTCGAATCTACATCAAGTTGAGGCGTAGGGACCCCAGACAAGTTGCTCACTCACTATAATTATTGTCTGTGAGGAAGGCAACGGGAAACCACCTCATTCATCTCATCCTCGGGTTGTAAAAAGCCAACGGACCTGCCTTCGGGCAGAGAACTCATCATCAAGTATTGTAGGTGTGTAAATACGCATATAAATAATGTGTGTGCACTGTATTTGTATGCATAGAATATATTTCTGCATCTATGTTTGTATGCATGCATATATGTAGGCCTATGCATGAATTTATTTTATCGTCGTCATCATCATATTATCATCGTCATCACCACATGATCGTAGCTGTCAACCGTCATCCGTTACGACTGGGGTGATTGGGGACAAGTCAACGGAGTAAGAAAGTATAGCCTTTAATACTTCATTAGCAAACGCACAATGGGGCATCGAAATTGAATAGAAAATAAAACACAGAAGTACCTTCGATGGCAGTTGAGTTATCGTCGTCGATTACAAGTGGCAGAATGTGTCTATTCCAGGTCGTGGTGAATCGATGGATCAGACGGAAGACATAGACTGGATGATCGGTGCTGGAAACCAAAGGACTCTTTGTTTCAATCTCTCTCCTGTCCTCTTCCACTTCCGCTACCAACCTATATAACAACAATCAACAATTACGCCACTGCTCGTCGAGTGCAAACATCAGCGTTTTAGCTCAGTTCATTGTTTCGTTTTCTCCAAGTCCGCTCGTTCTCTCCACTGGATATTTTTTGCTGTTTCACTTTGTCTACTACTTGTGCATGTCGTAGACTGCTTTCGTTGTTATATTTTTTAATTTACAACGCGTTCTGGCTACTACCATTTGAGGCGCCTGCGTGCTATATATATATATAAGATCTATCGCCTCTGTTTTCACAATCTCCGAGGGAGCATTCACACTGAGAGCGCCTCTGAATAGCCCATACTGTAAGAGGTGCTTTACAAATTTTCAAATACAATACAATATCAACTCTCTCTGCGCTTATAAATATAAATATTTTATAAACGCATATATATTTCTATACATAATATGTATATATATATGCGTTTATTATTACGGTTTATATATATATATAAATATATATTATATATTTATATAATATTTATATAGCCTTCGGTTGGACTATGCGTGACTGCGGAAGCTCAACAATTGCCACCTCTAGTTATCTGATGAGTGTTCGCTCATTGATTAACGTTATGTTCCTCAGAATTCAACTGCTGCAATGCTTGCTTACCCGTCTTTATCCAGTGAAGCTTTCGACCGGACTTTCGGATGGATCACGCTTCTTGAGTACAGTTTTTATGAATGTGGATGTAAGGATGTTAATCTCGGTACATACTATAGCGCATGTTAAGTACTTCGCAAAAGCGATCCCTGCACCAACCTAACTTATGTTGAACCAATAAAGTCAATCAGAGCAAAAAATTAATATGCGAATAGTTCTCAGATAACTAAAAACGAGTCACAACTGGGAAACTGCAGCAGACGTGCAGAGCCCAACCGATGGATTCCCATCCACAGCTGATAGTAGACATCGTATTCGAAATTCTTGGATTATACGTAGCGTCGAAGTAGAGCAGCAATAACAAGCGACGAAGCTTGAAACGCATGAACCCCAGCACAGAGGAGCAGCTCCACATAGATGATGGAAGACGCTGCGTCCTGGCACTCAGCTTCCACAAGATCGAGTTTTCACATTAAAGCGACCGTCGATTGATGCCTTGAAGTATGATAACGAAAGAGTTCATTGGATTAGATTAGATTAATATATTTGATTAGACCTGTCGATTTCGTCTAGCTTCTGTCGTTCGCTGACGATGTAGGACTTCAGGGCTTTGATCAGATCGACTTCACCTTCCTCCAGCATCCGCAGCTGAGCAGATGATGCGAAGACATCATCACCAATCGTCTTTCGACAGTAGACAAGAATCTCTACGATGAAGAGCAGAAGACGAACAGGAGTGGCCATCCGTCCCTGCCGCCACAAAATATGTTTCTACCAATAGATGTCATAAGTAAGTATATGTGTGTATGACACCTACATGTATTATAGAACGCTTAGGTCTCGGTTCCTCGGTGGACTCCCCTGTGCAAGTAAGCGCCGCCTATTCGCAAGTGGTATATAGATATAGGAAGATGGGAGTCCACAATTAGTTCAAATTTGTAAATTATGCAGGTCATATTGTTCAACAAATTTCAACCTCACATAATTAATCCGCTCTCGCAAGTCGTACAATACGTGTCACAAGTGAGTTCCCCAACCAATGGAATGCCGCGCCCCAAATATATAGGCCTACAGTTTCAGTGGACACTATCAAAACTTTCAAGAGGGAGCTGGGAATAGGGACCTGCGAATCTTCGGCATTCGATTTGAAAACGAATCGGAAGGCAGTATTCGATTTAAGAACGACGTCAAGATCCGAAAAACGATTAGTCCTTGATGTGCTTTGTTGTAAACTAATTGTTTTAAGTGTCTTCTGTCCGTTGATTGACTGTTAAGTTGTGCGTGCAACGCGACACGTGACGACATTTAACTCATAAGTGACTGCGACTACCACAATGCATTATCCAAATGGCCAACGAGCTTACGAGTATAGCGAGCGAACGTTAGAAATGCAATTGAAATATTGGATAACATTTCGTTGTGTGGCACACACTTCATTTTGGCTGTCAGTGAGGTAGCGTCTGCATTCTGCTGTAAAAGTTCTGATATTTATGATCGGCAGAGGAATGTATCAACCCTAAGCTTGCATGTGTGTTTATTTATTGCTTGATTGTCGAAGATTGCTTCGTGAATTAGTAAAAGTGTGATTTACGCATCAAAGTGCGTAACTAAATTTAATGGACTTGGAACCAGAACAGAACAGTAGGCTATAATTGGTTCATATTTTTTAAATATTGTAACTTTATTTCTGTTAACTTCATTTTAAGTTAAGTTTTAAGTTCAATTGATTTTAAACTGCAGAAAAGCTTATTGAATTTCGATTCGAGATTCGATTCGACTGAAAATTTGTGATTCGCAGATTCTTAGCTGGAAACGATAAACTGTTGAACGTTTCCGGTAATTAGGCCTAAATAAAATATCGTTGTCGCGAGTTTGCTTAATAAAAATGTTCCTACAAACCAATTGGAAAGAAAACTCAATTTCTTATTAAAAATGCTACTTACGAGTAATTTTACACGTTCTCGATTGAACCGTTCTTTACATTGACTCTTTCTTTCACACCAAATACGTAACTTCCGGTCCAAAGTCCCCAGGTAAGGGCTCACAAATTTAGTTCCTCTGGTCCTCAGGTAAGCCCTCACAAATATAAAGGTCATAATAATTAAAAAGTAAGTAAGTAAGTACGTGCTTTATTGAACCGCCTGCAAACGCACTGCGGGAACATCACATAGAGTATTAAATCACAAATCACAAAAATCACAAATGTCAAAAATATCATAAAATACAATAAAACAGACATCTATGAATATATGAGAGTAAGGTTACAGTAAAAAGAAAGATCAGCAATAAAATCAATTAAATAACATACGCGTAATAAAACCACATCGGGTTAATGCGTCAGCATGTGGGATCTCACGGTTATGTGAACGAGGACGGAGAGAGTACTTAACATTCTTTATAGGAGGCAGTAGACAATTTAGAACATGGCTGGGGTTGTGAAGCACAGATGAGAAAAGAGAAGAATCAGCACGGCAACAGAGGTCATCGAACATTATCTGGTCGGCAGGCAAAAACTTTAGCCGTAACATTTTCCGTATTATTGCATTAATACGCGCGCGCTGACCAGCATTGGCAAAGCCGTACCATGCAGGGGAAGCATACAGGAGGCGAGCCAGCGAGGTTGCCCGAACTACATCAAAAAGGCGCATCCCCGAGAGACCATGAGCAATAAGGATGCGTATCGCATAGAGCGATTGGCTAGCCTTAATACAGATTCGGTCAATATGGGGGTCAAAACTAAGTCTATCCGAAATGGTTACCCCTAGAATAACAGACTCAGACACCCTACCAATACCTGGTATAGGGGGAGGGAGATCAAGTACCTTAGATCGCGTGCGTCTAAATACCATCTCTTTGGATTTATTGTTATTCAATTTAAGATTACAAGTTAGTGCCCAATTTGCAACATTTTGAAGTTCAGAAGAAGTGGAGCTAATAGCAGATGCAGGAATGAGAATATAACTATCATCAGCATATTTAAGCAACCTATTGCTGCGGTGCACAGGTTTCAGGCCTGAAATAGCCACCACAAAGTCAGAAGGTCCGAGACCAGAGCCCTGTATAATGCTAGCATTTATCCGACAAAAGGCCGAGACTTGGCCGTGAAATTTAGTACAATGCTGACGGTTTTGCAATAGGGATAAGATCCAATTGTACAGAAAGTCAGGTAATGGCAATAGAGCAAGTTGTTCAGATAGGTAAGAGTGCCTAACCGTGTCAAAGGCACGGGAAAAGTCTAGTGAGATAAGACGTACATAGGGTTCATCGTGTAACATCTCAAGAATTCCGTGGGTGAGAGCAATGATGGCAGATGTAGTGGAGCCAGAGGGCCGAAAGGCGTATTGGTCATTAAGGGTAGAATTTATTTCGGGATCAGTGAAGATTGGGTAAAAGTAACTCCTCACAACTATTTTCTCCAGCATGCGGCATAGCACCGGAGTAATAGAAATGGGTCTAAAGTCAGCCTCATTTTGAGGGCGCAGGTTTTTAGGGACTGGCGTGATGCAGCTAGAGCGCCACTGGGGCGGCGTGTAAGAGGAAGCCAGGGAGCAGTTAAAAAGATACGTAACAAATATAATGGTCATAATAATAATAATAATAATAATATCTTTTCTTTAATTTAGCGCCTGACAAACGCACTGCGCTGTACATTTACATGTTATGCAATTGAAACAATCTTAACTAGTTAACTACTAACAGAACAGACAGCTTGTAATACAACGGCGCTAATAGCAGCCTACAAAGCAAATCCGCCCTAACGGGGCTCGAACTCGGTACCTCTCGCACTCTTGGCCAGATGTTATCCAACGCGCCACCGGACCCCCATTTTGTAACATTCTTCTGAACCGAGGTTATTTTAAGATCAGAACGGTCAATTTCAGTGGAAACCCTGAGGAAATCGCCATAACTCAGCCAAATATTGTTCTATACAATTGCAATACAATTAGAAATTAGAAATTTAGGTTTACGTTCAAAACCGCGATCACAAAACAGCGATCGTCAAAACCGCGATCACAAAACAGCGATGCACAAAACGGCGACTGCATAAAATAGCGATTATCAAAACAGCAATTTCACCGATTTATTACAGAAAGTTTTAAATGTATCACGAAGTATACATAGCCTAATTATAACAAACGTGTAATGTTAAAGTTGAAGACTTAAATTATGTCCAATTCCACGAAGGTAGTCCAATATAGGACGATGATTTTTATTTTGTCTGCAGTTTCTCTGTAGATTCTTCGAGATGGATTTGGTATTTGCCCTGCGATGTACTTAACTACAACATTTTAAGTTCAATTAAGTTCGCACTCAAGGCGAATCAACGCTGTCATTTCCGCTCTCACTCCAACAACTTCAAATGATTTAGTAAAATAATTAACGCTAATTATTAGGTTCGCAATCAGGACCAAATAACGTAGCCTAGGCCTACATTAATAAATAAGTCAATCTTCGAATTTAATCGCTGTTTTGATGATCGCTATTTTATGCAGTCGCTGTTTTGTGCATCGCTATTTTGTGATCGCGGTTTTGACGATCGCTGTTTTGTGATCGCGGTTTTGAACGTAGGGCGAAATTTATAGCGCGCTTTAACAAGACAAGTCTTGCACGAAAGTGCGTTTGCGCTGTATGCCTATTCTTAGTCATAGTGTAGGCTAATGAGAATAGATGAGTTTTTAATTTTGATTTAAATTGGGTAACAAATGAACATTGACGAATTGTAGCTGGGAGACTTTTATTTGGGTGATTCTTTTATCTGTTTGGTCGGGTAGAGAAGACACAGTGTAGGCACTAGGCCTACTAAAAAGCTAGCACATTCCTAGATTATCTCAAGGTTAAAAAGGTCAATATCAAAGGAAAAGAGCCACAACTCGACACATACTTGTAAACCTCTTTACTGAATTTAAACGCATAATTCGGAAACCTTTCAAAAGACTGTAGGCCTAACCAAGAATAGCCTACTCTTCCTTTTAATATCGGAAGTTATCTAGGCCTAATCATTCTGTCACCTTCCTAGTTCCGCAAGCGCTTGATCTCGGTTTCGTTTGATCGTGGGGTCTCTGCATGTTCGGGAGCGCTGCTGATGAGTTCTTTCTTGAAGCTGCGCTTTACATATTTTTTATTTATGTTAGGCTATGTTATTATCTAAGGCTGCTCATAATTATTATTACGATTATTATATAATAATAGTCCGTATGACGGTATGTGTCTATGTTAATTTTAGATAATAATCTCAATAATAACGAACTTGTTTAGGCTCTTCGGCGTTTGAGTCCCCAGAAGAAATGGTAGCGTGGCTCGTGGTCAAAAAGAATGCTGGACATCACGGCCTAATGCATCATATAATTATACTAATTATTATAGGAAGCTCAAGTCGTCACATCTTAACATCGACTGAAGTTGTTCTATTCCACCTTCAGAAGTGATTCGCGATCTTGGAGTATTGCTAGACCGCAATCTAAACATGACTCAACATATAAATTCCTCCATTGCCAGAGCCTGCTATTTGGGTATATTTCACAACCGGAGGCAAATTAGATAAATTTCCGTATTCTCCTTTCGGCGGCTTACACAAAATGTAAAATTATAATTTTTAATTTTTAAATACATCATAGGGCATAAGTTAGTTATAACAAATTATTTCTGTTATATTATTTAGACGATTAATATGAGAAAAAAAATTATAAAGTCCAATTTTAACCCGAAATTGCATTGTCCTTTCCATAGTTGTTAAAAACGGTCAAATCAAAATAAAAAACGGAAAAAACGTCGTTTTATTGAAAAAAATAAAAAACGGAAAAAACGAGAAAAAACGGAAAAGAAAATAATTTGACTTTTCTACATCTTTTACTGCATTTTAAAATTAAAACCTTGTTCACACAATTTAATTTTAATTAGCAAATAACATAACTTTATTAGTAAATACCAAGCAATAGTAATCTACAACAATTATTTTCTTTTTAATAAGACTTAGTTTGGTTTAAAAAGAATTCGAGAAATTAAAAATATTGAAATCTTTTCAAATTAAAATTGTATAAATAAGTCCACATCAATCCATGCAGACATAAGCAACTAAAAACTAAAATTTGCAAGTATAGAGTGTACTTAATTAAAAAGTAGGTCTACTTACGATTCTGACTTAGGCCTATATAAGAACTTGATATGGAGTAATATCCGTCAGTTTATCAGTCAATCAGAGTACAAAGACAACATTTCGCATTTTGGATAACTTAGAAATTCAAATAGGGCCTAACTTTTATAAATTTTATTTCTTGTAGCTGTTTATTTCAATTGATGACACTAAATAGTGACGCCAATTATATGAATCCTTGAAAGGACGGAGACAACGTAAGGGATATCAGACAAAAATAAAATTAAACAAATAGTAACAGACAGTTAATAAATAAATAAAGTTACATAAAAAATATAAAAAACGGAAAAAAACGAGACGAGAAATAAAAAACGAAAAACACCACGTTTTGGGGACAAAAATAAAAAGCGAAAAAAACGTTTTTTACAACTATGGTCCTTTCTAATGGTGCGTCAATTCAACGTTACGTTAGGGTAACAGCTGAAGCGCTGAACTGATGTTTTAAAATATTTAGATCGTTAACTTACATAGGCTATATCCATTGCTCCATATGGTTTTTATTAACTTATTAACGAACTATTATTATTGACTGTCTCTATCTCATTGCAAGCCATTCATTTTACGCCGTCTTAGTGTACAAAGGATTAATTAAGCCGCACTGCTTTGCACTTATCATTTACACCAATCCAACTTCTATATAAGCAAAGAATTATTCTCACCAATCCAACTTCTATTTACGGCAGCAATTATTTTCATCAGTCCAGCTTCTGTTCACGGGCGGATGACCTAGATACGACTAGAGCCTATTGGCCTAGCAAGATAGCCTATTCCAAGACTGTGTTATATTTCGTAGGATTTGTGTTACTGCACAGCGCATTATAAGTTCAGGGTATTTTATTATTTTAACCAATTTAACGCGGTGGTATAGGGGTATGTTCGGTGCCTTGCAGCTGGAGGGTTGCGGGTTCGAATCCACCTCAAAGCCGCCGCGTAGGGACCCTGGGCAAGTTCTTCACTCGCAATTGCTCATGCGCTTCGGCGTGAAACTCCGATTCAGCGTCCGCGCAGTAGTCGGGAGCGCCTCTGAATGGGCAATCTGGTAGAGGCGCTATAACAAGTGTTCAAATACAATACAATACAATACAATACAATAATCAATCATTCAGACGAAATTTTAGATGTAGTCCTTCTTGACCGTGTAAGCTACTAAGTTAAGACTGTCTCTGCAGATGTTCTAACGTCTTTGAAGAGTTGGCCGAAAGGCATAGTATTAAGAATAATGATTGAGAACGACGTTTTGAGGTTCGATCCCCAGTGCTAGGCGAAGTATCTAGATCAAGGCTATCGGCAGTAGATGAGAGCCTAGAAGAGCGTAGCTAACAGACTGTGTTGGATCACAATGAATTCTGGAGCGTTGCCGGGGGCGACTGCCATTCCCCATCCCGGAATCACGAACAAAAACAGAAACTTCCGCCATTCAGACAGGCAATTTAGGTGAAATGGAAGTAGCTTCCCTTCTTTTACAGTTGAGGCATGGTGAGCGCCCAACGGTAAAATCGTCCCGGTTTCATGAAGCTTCAGAAGCTGATGCACAGCGTCATGACGAAAGGCTCCCACGGTCCCACCCCACCCCCAACGCGTTCCCAGGACAGCTAGCGACCTAGAGTGACGATTACGCTTTAGGCTAATTCTATATCCAAAGGAACAGAATGGTAAGAAATAACTCATCCTGGCTTCTCTTCTTCTCACACAAATGATATTCATTCTAACGGGAAAAAACAATTGAAGAAATTATCTATGGAAAAGTCTACTAGGCCTATATTAATTTGCTGTGAAACTGAAGACACGCGTTCTAGCAAGAATGTTGTTAAGCGTCATTGTTGATATGGAAACAGATGAAGAGTTTGCTGCCAGAGAAACGTCTGTCACGCGCAAACGCATCTGTGCATGGCGATCAATAGGTAGAAAGTCTGAATCAGATCGAATAAAAATCAGATATCGATCGAGAGATCACAGGGTCTTCGGAATACCTGGCCAAACTCTCGAATCCACTTGTTTACAACTGAAAGACAAAGGACAAAATAGCAATTATGGCATTCAACAGGAGCTCCTCGCATTTTGATACAAGTATGGTAACATTCAGGAAACAGAAGCCAATAAGAGATAACGCACGTAATGTAATGTAATTGCTCATTTAGACAACGCTTGAATTCAGCACTGGATGGTATTTTTTCAACCCTGAAAGCCGGTCGGATTAGCCCGTCTTCAATGTGATTTATTAGTAAACAAACGGTGCTCAAATAACTAAACGAACGGCTGGCTACATGTATCAGAGCGCCGTTAGCATACTAATGAACCACCTTGAAACAGCATATGCTTAAGCCTCATAAAGCATGTATTCTCAGTGACTCTAACTATCTGTTTGACCATAGAGTAGAGATGTACTTGAAAGAAACTCAACCAAGTATCTGGACAAATGAATTTAGAATGAAGTTTAAACACAGCAAAGGCCAAACACTTTGAGCTCTAGGCCGATGTGATACAACGTTGCATCAACGGCATTTGTGGCCATTTATTATACGGTCTGCGAGTGCAGTCAATAGAGAGTATATATATATGTACAACACTACAAACCCCATTTCTCTCCAATGAGAACAGGACAAGCAGCGTGGACGGACAGAGACTCCGAGAAACCAGAACGCCTGTAGTTGTACCAGAACACCGCTGCATTCTAAAGATCAACAAAATGGAAGTTTCGCGAAACAAAAGGCACCCTCTAAGTAAACACAGCCAAGACAAAATGCGAATAGGAAAATATAAGGGAAGCTTTCTTTCAGATTATAATTATAACTGCTTATATTGTGTCTACTCTTTGGGATATGTGAGTAAGAATTATAGAAAATAAGAAAACGAAGACACTTTTCATTGTGACCATCTTTATTGCTCCAGTCGTAGAAAAACAACAAACAGCCAAAAAGGAAATAAATTCACCAGGTGATTAAAACAAAGAGCAATGGCCACGATTCAACGAAAATTTAGGTCGCTTTACTGTAAACATAAATCGTAGAAATCTCTAATTCTCTATACTTATGGCTGCTAGACCTAAGTTTGGATACTGTTTGTAGATCGCATTGGCTGCAAAACAACGAGTGACATCTTAAAGATTGCTTCTCTCTGGTGGTGTAAGATGCATAACTATATGAAGCCAAAATTTTATGCTCATCACGTGCTGTCGATGATGATGATGATGATGATGATGATGATGATTACGACGACGACGATGACGACTGCGACAAGGGGATGATAATGATGACGACGAGGATAATGGTGTTTGTGATAGTGAAGTGATGATAAAGACGACGATGATGATGAAGATGATGTCGCCTTTACCTGAACAGGTCTCGTTCCGAGGTTTAGATCGGGAAAGACAGTTGCTCCACCGGCCTCGACGTGATTTAGCTATAATTAAAACAAATTTCCACAAATGAAACAATGAAATTGGTCAAAGGAAAGCATTAACACAAGCGCAAGAGAGAGAGACAGACAGAGAGAGACAGACAGAGAGGCAGACAGAGACAGACAGAGAGAGACAGACAGACAGACAGAGTCAGACAGAGGCAGACAGAGAGAGAGAGAGAGAGAGAGAGACAGAGTCAGAGAGACAGACAGACAGACAGAGACAGACAGAGAGACAGAGAGAGACAGACAGACAGACAGAGAATCTATAATCTATCGACTGACGGAGGTTTCTCTTGAGATTTAAGATGCGCCTCATTTATATAACAACGATTTCGTTAATGAAGGAAGAGATGAGACAGTCGAAGAGAACTGACGTAGATCATGAAAGTTGCCATTCTGTCGCCTGCTTCCTTCGTTTCTACCGGAAGATCGGTGCGCTGATAGCGTTCCTGACAATCAGCCAAAATTCACTATGTGATTAACAAGATTATTCATGAGATGATTTACAAGATGATTGAGAGGATAATGCTCAAAGCGTGAATCAGTACAAAAGTTCTTAATGACAGTTAGGTTTATGAGTCGACTGCTGTCTTAAGAAGAGAACTTGTCATTTATTGTTTTTTATATAAATAAATAAATTATAATAATAATATCCGTTTCTTAATTCAAACTGACAAGTACGCTTACGTGGTATAGCGGTAACAGATGATAAAAGGTTCATGAGGAGTAGAATTTAACCGCATGGTAGCCTGTAAGGCGGCCATCGGTCCCAGTGCTTATTCTACAGTCGCCCCTAGGGAGTGGAAAACTGAGTCATTATATTGCGTATTTGCCAGTTTGTATCAATAAGCGATTCTTATCGTTATTGTTATTGCTATTGTTATTGTTACTGTTATTTATTAATGGTCAGAGGCTAACTGTAAAATCACACATTGGATAACCTGGGGTGAATTTTTCACCCCTCACTATTTGAGGCATGTGATATAAAATTAAACCATGTTCGATCAACAATGATTTGTACCAAGTTCAACATAAAACTCAAAACCCCTAAAGTCAGTGGACAATCATGAGTCTATTCATCTACACACAAGTTGCGTATTTGCCAGCAGATAATCAATCGAACATCGATTCTTATCGTTATTGTTATGGCCACGGTATGACGTCAGTCACGTGACCAGTTGTTAAAATAAGTAAGACAAAATATATGGAATTAAGCAAAGTCATCTATGAACAGATACACAAAGGCGCACGGCATAACTCCAAAGCTGTAAAAATACTGCTGACAGTGGGGTAAAAATTCATCCCAGGTTAGCCTCTGAGGGTTAATAATACTGCTATTGATATTATATTAACCGTGTCGTGATCGTAGTGCAGGTTGTAATGTCCTCCGAGTCCATAATTGGCCAGCTGAAAGAACACGCAACATCGTACTGCAATTAAAGAGATCCAGATTTATAGTTTATGATATTCCACCCAGTATTTCAAAGAATCCCTTTTGTCAAAAATTAGTGGTTTACATACAGTTTCCGCATCTGGAATTCAACTGGTTCACACCATTTTAAATGTCGTTTAATCTTAGAATCTGTAAAATCGTGCGTTTATTCTCTCACGTGATCGTCGAATATCTCAATCGCATGACTCTCATGTCAGCCTATTATAGAGAAAGTTACGAGAACAAAGACATGCATAAGAGACGCTCTACTGGATATTAGTTATAAGTTTGTTTGTCTAGTTTATTTGTCATATGAATTTATGAAAGCATTTTCTACTTGGATAGGCTCTCCGAACGGATGCTTCGTTTCCAGTCCAGTGGTTTCGGAGATGCGCTTCGAAATGCGATCGACCAACGAATCGCCCATATTGTCGAAGAACCAGGCACTGAAACAGAAATATTAACCAGCCTCTGTGTCGGTCTTCAGTCGCCTTCTACTCCTCCTATTCGTCCTCATTCTCGTCTTCCTTCGCTTACTATTTCTCCTTCTCTTCTTCATCCTCTTCTTCAGCTCCTTTTCCTCCGACCTTGCCTCATCTGCCTCTTCATCCGCCTCCGTGTTCCTCTACTCTTCCTCATTCTCCTCTTCCTTCGCTTTCTATTTATCCTACTCTTCCTCGTCCTCCTCTTCCCTTCCGCCTCCTTTCCATTTACTCCTTTTTCTGCTCCTCCTGCTGCCTCGCTCCTCTCCTCCTCCTTTATCATCTCCCTCTCCCTCTCCCTCTCCCTCTCCTCTCCTCCTCTCCTCCTTTGCTTTCTTCCATTTCTTCTTGCTCCTTCTGTTTCTCCTAATTTACTGGAAATTGAGCTTTGTTGAATTTTCCGACTTCTGGCGTTTTGCATCGATCTGACTGAAGACTAATAGCGTTGAAGACAAAGATGATGATGACGACGACGACGATGGAGGTGAAGCTGTTGTTGTTGACGATGACGATGACGATGACGACGACGATGACGATGATGATGATGATGATGATGATGATGATGATGATGATGATGACCTACGTGATACAAATCAAGGAACATAAGTGCAAGAAGATGAACTGATAAACTGATTGGCTGCAGTTTTCCTCTTACGTTTTGCCCACTCTGCTTTCGGTAACCGACTTCAAAGAGGTGCCGACCAGTGCTCTCTGAATCTAAACATCGCAAATAAATTCAGGTAGGGTAAAGTTAACATCAGGTACAAAATGATAAGTTGAGGTAAAGTACGGTAAACTTATGTAAGATAACATCATGTAAGATAACATGATGTAAGCTTAGGGCAATCGTTCATTAGTAACTGTATTAATTAGCATCTTATCAATTAGCTAATTAATTAGCTTGGTATCTAATTCTAATTAATTAGTAACCAAAATCTTGCTAATTCTAATTCTAATTATGAGTTTTTAATTCTAATGATATCCCATAACTGGCTTCATGATCACCTACATATTTCCTTACTTACTTTCTGCTGGATGCATTCATTGTAACTAAATAACATCAACAAGCATAATGAGTGTTCATTTTTTATGATATCCTTGAATTGCATTTAGATTTATAATTTTTTTTATCTTTTTATGAAAATGTCAGTAGGCCTACATAAACGAATCCATCACTAAAGTAAACTTAATTGGAAAATGCCTGTTTTAGCAAAAGCATTCTTAGGTCATAGTAAGAAAAATAACATGAGATGTCTCAGAGTTTTCCAGCTGCATCTGAAATATCATGCTGTTCTTGCAACATCAACATCAATGGAACGAGCATTTGGTGTTGCAGGATTTGTTACAAATGAGTAAAGAAATAGGCTTGAAGACAATACATTGGAACTCATGGTAGTTCCAAAGTGCAACTCCCATCTCTTATAAATAAAACTATTTTTCACAGAAATAAGAAGAAATAGGATGAAGGCCATTGCTATTTGAGTTTCATCATAATTTCAAATATTTGTCTAATGGATTGAATGCCGAATTGTGTCGTTTTGTATTCTGACGTCAGAAACTAATTCTAATTAATGAGTTGAGTGCTTATTCTAATTCCAATTAACTAGTTCTCCTAAACATGCTAATTCTAATTATGAAATTCGAACTAATGCTAATTCTAATTAATTAGTTACAAAATCTTAATTAACCATCACTAATTAGTGCAGGCTTCTATCGTCAACACTCAACAGGCATTCATTGTCCAGTGGTTTCTATAGGATCTTACAGCTGAAGCTCAGAGCCAATCATTCAGATTGATTCCACAAGCAGTGACCATAACAGCAGCTTTCAGTCATAACAGTTATTCGACTGGGATCCGGATGAGATTATATATATATCATAATATAATCTAATATAATATATATATATATATATATATATATTATATTAATATAATATATATATATATATAACTGTATATGCACATAATTATAGGTATAAAAGTCTGCATAGCCATATATAGCATAAAACTATATAATCTAAATAAACTATATAACCGCGATTAAGATTCACATTTCGGTGTGACCATTCGCGCGTTATTAATTTATTTATAATAATATTAATAATAGCAAGTGGCAATCGATTTTGATAGCCGCTGACCTTAGACATGGCCATTAGACGCAGTTCGGTTGCTTCGTCGTCTGTGACGAAATCGTGGATCATAAGGACATCTGGCGACTGGTGTAGCATTTCCATCTTTGTTCGGAGCATCGGAGTGCGGCGCCCTCTCTCGTAGAAACACGACAAGGTCCCGTCGCTAGGAGAATTATTCTGCAACGACAAATCATTATGAATCAGCAATTGGACAGGACTGGATGGACATTGAATTTTACTATACTACTATAAAACAACAGACAAGACCAGAAAGGAATAGTCCATAATGGGATGCAATACGTCGTGCTAGAATTTTACAGAGTACAACAGGGTCAGCGTCAACAAAAAAGATAATTTATATAGAAATCGTATTCGTAAATTCCAAATTTCTAAAGCGCCACTCGGAAAGCCAAGCGCAGGGTACCAGCTTATTCACGAGCGCTGCGTCGAGTCAGAGGGGTTGTCAAAATTATTTCTAGTTGAAAGTGTGACTTTTAGAGTCCGGTTGTCAGAGGTTTGTGAGGGACAGAGGTCAAAAAATAGCGTGACGTAGCTGCTAAGAAATGGTCTATTGGGATGCAATACGTCGTGGAGTTTTGGAAGGTGGAGGATTAGATGAACGGGGTAAAGAATTCTTGAAATCGTTGAGTAAATTCCAAATTTCTGAAGCGCCACTCGGAAAGCCCAAGCGCAGGGTACCAGAGGATTCACGAGCGAAGCGTCGAGTCAGAGTGGTTGTCACTGAGGGTGGTGTAGGACTTCCGAAATTTCAGAGAATTCAGGGGGAGATCCTTCCAGAGCTGGGTGGTGGATTTTGGAAGGTGGAGGATTAGATGGCTCGAGGTGTGAATTCTTCACGAGGTGAGACTTGAGAGGAGTGGAAAGCCCGAGGGGCGGTCGAGAAAGACTGAGACAGGAGGAGGATTTGGTAGAGCGGGTCGGATGGATGGTGAACAGTTTGCGAGGATAGTTGGCCTGGGAATATTGTATGGAGTTGTAGGTTAGTGAAGGACTTTGAAATGGATTCACTCGGAGATTTCTAGCCAGTGGAGTGATTTGAGGATGGGAATAATACGATGATGCTTGAAGTTCTGGTTACCGCTAGTAGAGTACAATAGAGAATCGAAACGTATACGGCGAAACAAAATAGACCAGTATACCCGAACTGGCTACGTTCCAAAAAGAGTATAGTCTACCTGGACAAGATGCTGTCTGCACAGACTCTTTTGTTTTTCGGGCGTGATCAGCCAGTCTGATTGCGTCGTCTGTGAACATTCGTTTGGCAAGATATCGGACAGGTAATGGACGTTCGATGGATCTGTTCAGAAGAAAGTAAAACGTGGAAAAAACATACAAGACACGGTTTTAGGACTATAAATTCTAACGGAGTGACTTGTCAGTTGAAATGCAAATCTACTGAATCGGTTATCTTCTGTGTGTGGATTAAAGTTTCTTACCTATTTCGAGAGCCTTCTTGGCGAAGTCAACTGCTTCTAACAAGTTTCCTTTCTGCAACGTTAATGGAGACATCACTTCATTAGAATATATTCCAAAGGCAAGGCAAAGTCAAGTCAAGTTGGCTGGTTCTCTTGCAGCAACGCATTCATTCATTCATTCATTCATATCGAACATTTGCGCCCCTTCAAGAAAGCTACTACTCAGAGGGGGCTTCAGGTTACTAACTCGATTACAGCCTCACCATGGACCCTTCCATGCAAAGGGAGTTACTAACTCGACTGTGAAGTCCTTGTATTAGTGCTGACCATTTTATTACGGTGACGATCTACGAAAAATTGCCGGCTGCAAAGAATACCATCTTCCATAGGTCCCGTGATAAAGGGACCTACCTTCTGCGAGGGATTATTTGGTGTTAAGATTTGTGTGTTTCAAGCCTCGTCGCTTGTCAATCGTCTTTTCGACGCTACGTAATCCAGGAACTCTGAACAAAGTGTCTACTCTCAGCTCTGAATGGGAATCCGTCGGTTGGGTTGTGCGTGTCTGAGGGAGTTCAACAATGCGAGGCAGTCGAGCTATCAGCCTGGCAGCCGCATTAAGCACAGATTGAAATTGGAGAGGCGCACTTTAGGAAGGCCTACAAACAGAGAGTTGCAGTAATCTGAGGGAGCAGATGAAGGCAAACGCACTGGCGTGTGTACACGGCAAGCGCACCACATTTATTCATTATTGTGTAGCGCCCCTTCAAGAAAACTACTACTCAGAGCGGGGGCTTCAGGTTACTAACTCGACTGTTTACAGCGCCACCATGGACCCTTCTATACAAAGGGGTTTACTAACTCGACTGTAACGTCCTTCGATTCGTGCTTAGCTGCTGACCATTCTATTACGGTGACAGACCTACGAAGAACTGCCGGCTGCAAAGAATGCCATCGTTCCATAGGTCCTGTAGTAAAGGGATGGCGAGGAATTATTTGGTGTTAAGATTTGTGTGTTTCAAGCCTCGTCGC
This sequence comes from Aporrectodea caliginosa, assembly GCA_020284085.1. NCBI lineage: Eukaryota > Metazoa > Annelida > Clitellata > Crassiclitellata > Lumbricidae > Aporrectodea > Aporrectodea caliginosa. Next base: position 1,895,984 of record JACEVL010000021.1, on the reverse strand, counting down.
ACAAACTAAAACTGTTCTTATTGACGCAATACGTAATCCAGGAACTCTGAACAAAGTGTCTAATCTAAGCTCAAAATGGGAATCCGTAGGATGGAATGTGCGTGTCTGCGGGAGTTCACCAATGGTGAAAGCTGACCGTATTGACTAAGTTGTGTACTTAACGAATCTAGCCAAAAAGAATCTAGCATCATTAAGACTGTCGCAAACATTGCTCCGTGAGGTACTTAGCAGGCACCACAGTGAAGTGTCTGGATACAGACAAAGGATCTGTTCAAGCTGTGGTCTATGGTAATTGTAGATAACCACGGTGCCTAGCTCAGACTTTATGCCCCAGACTTTAACTATTCAACAAGATCGTCTGACCTGTTATAACTATAAGCCCTTCCAAAAACTAAAACTGTTCTTATTGAGCAATCTAATCCAGTCACCTTTTAATCTAGTCAAATTTATGATGGAATTGACATCAATTAAAGCACCGTTCCTGTCCAATCGAAAGCTAAAAAGGAAAACCGCGAAGACACAGAAGCAGTCTGCGGAGTTGTCGAGTATTGAAGGCCAGAAAAGACTTTTGTCGGAAGAGAGTTCAAGAGTCTAGAACTAGCAATAGCCTTTTTATTTTATTCCTCTCACCTACGCGTTATCTTTGACTTATGCGACATCCTTCTACCTGCGCATGAATGCGACTCATCGTGTGGTAGATGTCCTGCAACGGGGTCATTGGTGGAACGGGGTGTTTCTGCGCATGCGTGAGCCACAAGAAGGCGTCATCCACCAACTTCCGGTCCAGGGCGAACATAGCGACATCTACAACCATCTGCTGAGTCATTGGTCGCGTCGTCTGCTCGAGAATCGTTCCGTTGATGACGTCAGCGACGTTGAGTTCGTAGGCCTTTTGAAGCCGGACCAAGGCTGATTTAGCGCCTTCATAATCGTCATCTGTTGGCAGAATCTCATGCAGAGAATCAACCATAGCTTTGACACCTACAAGCCACAAGTCGTATAGATTATCATCGTTTATCATCGTTCATCCGTTTTTATCATTATTTTGCATAACTTTCCATTGTTAATCATAACTTCTGTGTTAATTATGGCTTTAAATAGTTAATTATCACTTTTCAAGAATTCAATGGTTTTTTAATCAATTAATCAGGGCTTATTTTCGTTCATCGTTTACATTATTGGAATACAATAATGTAGGCCCCTATTTAAAAGAGCCGCACAATTAGTCCGGAATTATAATTCTATACTTTCAACCAGACAGTTATGGTATATTAGGGTTGACTGTCATCTATGTATATGATCAGAGGTTATTCTTTAGTAGCCTACACTAAGAATTGTTGTAGATTCTCTTTGAATATAAAAGGTTGAATAGACGGTTCCGAGTTTACATTTGATTGATGACCAAAAATCGAACATCTCAGCTCATAATCACTCAAGAGCAAAGATAAAACTGTGTGAATGATATAGGCTACGTCCTAGGACAGGCTACAATAAAACAGAATATGATGAAAATAATTATGTGTTCAGCCAGCATTCGGGGGAAATATTTCACATTATTACCTTGCATACCATCTAAAATTGTTACATTTGGAATTATAAACAACGCAGTGAAATCTTATGGCTATCGGATCATATTAAGTGACAGCTCAAAGCTAATAAAGTTTTCAAAAAGTGCGATTTTTTAAATGAACAAAAACAACACACGTGTTGCAGTGCTGTTAAATAAGTAATCTGTTAAGACTGTTACTGTACAACAATCAACTGTACTCAATTATTTCATTCATTCTGGAAATTTATATAGCGCCCCTTCAAGAAATCTACTCAGAGGCGCTCAGCCCAGCCACGAAAAATAAAAAGACTTGAGTGATTTATAAAACCCAGTTTGACTGGTCAAAGGTAGCAAGCGCAGCTCCGATGGCAGGTCATTCAGATGGAGGGGCTGCAACCGATAAAGCTCGGCGCTTTCAAAAGCGAGCCCGCGGAACTAGGAGTTTTTCGTCGCGGAGTAAAGCGCCCGACGCGCTACAACGTCGGACACTGGGCGGCAGAGGTTGCAGTAAGATGGAGCACAGCCAAGTAATGCTGTTAAGCAATACTGTTGAGATCTTGGGTACAACAATACAACTGTACTGTTTGTGTGTCTGATATTAACATAATGTCCAACTGTCACGGAAGACCTTCTTGGGTGGAGCAGTAGGCATCTGCATTCGGTGGTGTTCGACTACTTGGAAGATGAGCTGACACTGCTTCTCATCGTGTGTAAGTGCCAAGTTAAAGTCAGTTGCCAACTTTACCGCACGCTCAGCACAGTCATTATTAATAAAAATTGCAGCAACAGTGTTTTTGGCATGTCGGCAATCTTCTCGGCTATTCCACGTTTCGGGATCAGAAGAGAGAAAATCTTAACTGAGTTTGTGAACTATCTGGTTGGTTTTTGGATCAACTCTCCTAAAATTTATTTTGTTTTGTGGCTTTGGTAATGCAGAACCAGTCATTTCTTCTCGTCGGCTAAGACCTTGTGAGAAAAAAGTGACAATCCTGCCAAGTCTTCACTGATACACCAGAGAAATTGCAGCAACAGTTCTGCATTTTTAAGGGCTACTTCTGTAATTTGGCTATCAATGCTGTGAAGTGCTTCCATGCTCTGTAGCTTGTAAAGATCATTGTAAGGACTAAAGAGCATCACAGGTGACGGGTGCAGTGAACCATGCCTTAACATACAGGGTGATGATAAACGGGCAGATCCTTCTCAGAGCCTACAGTTCTTTGGCATTCACTTGACCTGCTCTCTTCAGGCAATATATGTCCTTCACCATCCACCTGGCATGATGATATGCACCGGGTGGACTGAAGAGGATACTGTCACCATCACCAATACGATTGGCCTCATCAAGTGCAACAAGACTGAGCTTTATGACCTCTAAGTGGTCTTGCCGTGGCTGGTTGCCTCTATATATACTCAGCTGTGCACACAGAAACTGAACTGCAACTTGGTGGTTCAGCTCTAGCCACATTTTCTCACTATGAATCAAGGAACAGCCTTTTGTATCCTTACTAAGAGGGACAAGGTTGCTTTGGTCTATGAGAGGCTACTGATTCTTGAACCTGGAAAAAATTGCAATTTGTGGCCCAAAGGAGACAGAGAATAGCCTCAATCAAAAACTGCTGCTGCAATTATTTCAAACATATAATGTCTACTGTAACAGACCAAGGATAGTATAGGCGTTTGTCAAAGCCTCTTGAATAACTGTTATTTTACCATTGTGGACTCCTGTGTTAGCTGTGTCAAAACACATCCCCTTCCCGCTCTCTGAGGATTTCAACAACCTTATTCCCTTCAGGACACCAGTTCCAGAGCAGTTTTGGAATGGCTTTTCGATTCCTATGCGAGATACAACAACTGCTCTGCGATCAGTATTAACGTCCTCATTATCTGGCAGCAACTTACCATCGAAACGAACAACAAGGGGTGTCTTAGGGCAGAATTCATCTCTCAATGCCTTGTTCAATGGAGGAACGGGTCTTCGAAAGAGCCTCATACATGCACTGAAGTTGTGCACAGAGTCAGATCATTAACATTGATACCCACTGCCTTTAATGCTGGGGCAACTATGTGCATTGCCTTGTGGCGTGGCGTGGTATTTGTTTTGTAAATATATAATGTAAGAAAAGAAAGTAAGATAAGTATTTATTGAATAACAGGAATATGTATTGGAAAAATTGAAAAATATCAAATAACTATATTTTTAACAAACAACTACATTTGTCACGAATATCAAAAGTATTCACTCCATTTCAAGAACTTACATCTCTTTGAGAAGTCACTTGTCATTGAGATATTGATGTAGGGATTGTAGAATTTCTGTAGGTTTATTGTGTATATATAGAGGTCACATTTTAAGCCACTGATTCATTGCAAAACTTCTGAACACTAATATATATATATATATCGCTTAGACAGAATAATATATATCCCATATCTCTTACTCTCAGACAGAATAATATATATGCCTACAGTATATATATATATTCCTAAATAGACCGACTAATTATATATATATAAATATATATATTTATATATATATATATATATATTCCTTAGACAGACATTGGCGATATCCGATCTTAGCGACTTTCGATGGGCAAGACCGAGACCTTAGGCAGACATCTAAGTAAACAGCCTCATTTCGATGTATACAGCCCAGAATATATAGTCGCGTCGCATATAGGGCTACAGGTAGGCCTACGCGCATCGCTCATACAGAACCGTGACCGACGTCAACCATAGATCAGGTCGACTTCACATGAATTGAAGGCGTTTCTACGCCTTAGTTGACGTACCCCGGTATATCATTGCTATCAAGGGCAAACCAAAAGTATGAGCAACTAGCGCGTCGAAGAGTGAATATATATCTGTATGTTTCCATGTATGTGTGTATTTAAGTATGTAGGCCTGTAATTTATAAATAATGTATGCATGTATATTTGTATGTATAGAATGCAAGTAGGCATGTTTGTATCAATGCATTACACGTAGGCCTATGCATGCATTCATTTCATTCATTCATTTCATCATCGTCGTCAACATCATTGTATATGATCGTATAATATACTATAGCTGTCTTTTTATGACAGGGATGATTGTGGACAAGTGGAAGGAGTACCTTCGATGGCAGTTGAGTTGTTGTCGTCGATTACAAGCGGCAGAATGTCTCTTTTCCAGGTCGTGGTGAATCGATGGATCAGACGGAAGACATAGACTGGATGATCGGTGCTGGAAACCAGTGGACTCTTTGTTTCAATCTCTCTCCTGTCCTCTTCCACTTCCGCTACCAACCTATATAACGAACAATTCAACACATACGCTACTCCACAATATAGGAACTCTCTCGGACTGATATATATTATATATCCTTTGCCTGCATACATGTAGGCCTAGGCGCTCTTTTTGGAATGGACTTCTCCTACTCTATGCTCTACCATCCTCTCTGGTGGCATATAGATCTAGCCTATACTTCTTTCTCTCACCTTAAAACCTTCCTTTTCTCTCGGAGTAACTCCCACTGGGAGCGCTCCTGAAAGGCTTATGCTGTGAGAAGCGCTTTATAAATGATCAGTTACAATACAATATATATTTAGGTCTATATTTGTCGGTTGGTTACTTATATATACGCCTATATATATTTCTCTCGCCTAGTAATACTATATACTATATTCACGCACATACTTTGTTGGGCTCTGCGTGACTGCGGGAGCTCACCAATTATTGTCTCCTCTATTTACCTGATGACTTTTCGCTCATTGATTAAGTTCCTCAAGACTCAACTGTTACAATGCTTGCTTACCCGTCGTTATCCAGTTAAGCTTTCGACTGGACTTTCCAATAGATAACACTTCTTGAGTAAACGGTTTGTATGCATGTTTATGTAGGGATGTATATCTGGGCAATTACTATAGCGCATGTTAACTACTTCATAAGAGTGCTCCCTGCACCAACCTAAATTATGTACAACGCATAAAGTCAGTCATAGTAAGAAAAATAACCATCGAATAGTTCTCAGATAAATAAAAGACTCACCACTGGCAAACTCCCTCAGACATGCAGAACCCAACCGATGGATTCCCAGCCAAATCTTATAGGCCTACTAGACACCGTGTTCAAGTCCTTGGTCTACGAAGCGTCGAAGAAGAGTAGCAGCGACTTGCGACGAAGCTTTGTAGACAACAACCGAGGAGCAGCTCACCATAGATGGTGGAAGACGCTGCGTCCTGACACTCTACTGTCACCAGGTCTTTGGAGTACGACGAGTTTCACATGAAAGCGACCGTCGATTGAGGCCTTGCAGTATGAGAACGAAAGATTTCGATATAGATTAGAGTAGAATAATAACGAATGAGTTCATTTGATTAGATTAGATCTATGGATTTGATTAGACCTGTCGAGTTCGTCCAGCTTCTGCCGTTCGCTGTCGATGTAGGACTTCAGGGCATTGATCAGATCGACTTCACCTTCATCCAGCATCCGCAGCTGAGCAGATGATGCGAAGACATCGTCACCAATCGTCAATCGACAGTAGACAAGAATCCATACGATGAAGAGCAGAAGACGAACAGGAGTGGCCATCCGTACCTGCCGCCACGCAGTATATTTCTACCTATACAAACCTGTAGACATTTCTACCTACATGTATAGGCTAGATAGATGTCACATGCACATGCGTGGGCAGCGTGGCAGTCGTGGTATATTGCACTTACAACACTTAGGCCTCCGTTCTTCGGTGGACACCGCCTGTACAAGTAAGCCACGCCCATTCGCACGTGGTATATAGAAAGAGGTGAGTCCACAATTATTGTTGGCTTTGTAAATTATGCAGGTCATAAATGGTTCAAAAACTTTAGCCTCACATAATTCATCCGCTCTCGCAAGCCATAGGCTACCAGTCTCTCTATTCATATTATCTTCTTCACTGTTTTTCTCTCATTAATAAAAACAACGAACGGCCGGCATGTAGCTCTATGCATCCACAAACAGATTTGCATCCATACAAAAACACGTATGCACAGTGTTGCACACAGAGGTAAAGACACGTACAAAGACAAAGATACAACAGTTAGGTCTCATGATATACGCATGCAGAACCCATGAGTCGCGTTTAATGCGCTTGAATTTATGAGACGCCTGGCTTTACTCCGACCTTAGAGTCCTTCTTATTCTCCTGTTTACTATCCTCCTCTTCTTCTCTCCATCCACTTTCCTTTCTGCCTAGACTTCCTCATTTTCTTCTGCTTCTCTTTCCCTCTTCTTCTTTCCAGTCACGATTTTCGTTCCCATTCCATGAACGTTTCGCAATCCTTCTATTCTGGAATTCTCTTCTTTTTCTCCTCTTATCCTCATTGTTATTCATCTCTCGTCCTTCTCTGAGAATCTCTCTGTTTCCACATTGGGATTTTCCCATAAAATTAGGTCAGACTAAGGACTACAGGGTTTTTATTCGACTAGAAATGATCACATTAAGCCATGGCGTTATCTCCTTCTCCCCTTTCTCTTTCTTCATCTCCTCTTCCCGTCTTTATTTACCTACTCCACCTCCTCTTCCTCTGTCTATTTTTACTTCTCCTTTTCTTCCTAATACCGATCTTCTTCCTCTTCTTCCTCTGCCTTTTTCCCCTTCGCCTCTGCTCGTCTCTTTCGTCCTCCTCCTCCCTTCCTCTTTCTCCTCCTCCTCCTTCTCTGATGCTTGTTTGTCTTCGTTGTCTCAAGCGCCAATGTTCAGTCGGTGCTGCCACCTGACCATGACAGAAGCAGCAGCAGCAGCAGCAGCATACGCAGCTTCAGCATCAGCAGCAACTGATCCATCGCTCTATCCGCTTTCGTCTGCTGCAGAGGTTGACAGAGGACGATTAGACTTCGGCCGATTCAGTCACTCATCCGGAAACTATAACTCACGGCCAACATGGTTAGTATTTGTTGATTGCAAAATTTATCAACTTATTATATGATCTTTCTTGCAGATTTATTTAGCTCCTTGACACCGGTCATCAATGCAAGACCCTTGTAAAGCAAGATCACAGTCGATGGCCTAAAAATTTTAACTGGAGCTATAAAAATTATAGCTGCTTCTGGAGGGTTGCGGGTTGAATCCACCTTAAAGCCGCCGCGTAGGACCCTGGGCAAGTCCTTCACTCGCAATTGCTCATGCGCTTCGGCGTGAAACTCCGATTCAGCGTCCGCGCAGTAGTCGGGAAGCGCCTCTGAATGGGCAATCTGGTAGGGGCGCTATAACAGTGTTCCGGTCTACAATACAATACAATACAATACAATACAATACAATATAGATTATTCGAAGTCCGGAAGATTAGCAGATACTATAGATGCTAGGCCACTGTGGAGAATAAGGCTGAGAAATGTATGAGACTGGACTGACACAGGAGAACATTGGCAGAGAGGACAGATCCAGGTAGCGAATTCCAACACATCAGACCATCATCTATCCCACATATCGCAGAAGACAGCAGCCAATTTCCTCCACTCACAGCATTGCTTTATGGGCAAATCTAGCTTTTGGCCATTTCGGCCAAATTAAGTCAAAACGATGTTAGACCTCGAACAATTGCCTTAGCTTTTCCACCTGCCGTGGCCTTGACATTTGCCTTGGTAATGTCGCCGAAGTATGTTTGAGTGTGAACATGGTGGCCAAGTGGTTTGGGCGCGCGCCTTGTAACACGGAGCGTGCGGGTTCGATCCTCACCTGAGATGCTTACTGCGTGACCTTAGGCATGATTGTCTTTTTCAACAAGAAGTAGAATTGATATCAGTTTCGGATACGGGTCAAAGGTCATTGTGCATCTGAAACAAAGTTAGAAGAGTGTGTTCGCACTAGCTGATCCGGTTCTACCCAGATTCTAATTCTAACTCGAAGTGGACACTTCTAAAGCGCCACTTCAAGGCGAACTCACCAGAAGCGCTGACGTAATCGCAATGGAAAGCTCTAAATCTCTAAAGAGCCACTCGCTGCGTCAAATCAGAGGGGTTGTCCACAGGGCAGTCAGAAGGAGGTAAGAGTCTGGATACCAGGGATCAGAGGGGCAGAGTTCACAAAGTGGGTGTCGTTTAGGCCAAAGCTCGAGGGTACGTACCATACGTATTCTATTTTTTGAAAGGTACGTACGTATTTTAACGTACCCTATTTTAGGGTACGTAAACAATACAAAAATACGTTAACCACGTCATTGCTCATTATAAGAATGTTCAATTTAAGTTAAGCTAACAATCACAACCCAGTTTACAGCGTAGTAAATGGCTGCAATGCTACATTTTGGGGTTATGTTTATCCAGCATACATTGCACTTAATGCACTAATGTCTGTCAGTCGGCTCAGTTCTGCAGCACTTCAGAGTCCTACTCCAAGCGTGTATGATACGTACCATACGCGTATTCTATATTTTGCGTAAGGTACGTACGTATTTTAACGTATTCTATTTTAGGGTACGCGTACCCTCGAGCTCTGTTTAGGCCAAGAATTGCAAGGTGGAGGATAGAATTGGCAGGTGGAGGATGGAGGCCGATGTCCCAGAAATATAGTGCACAGTTGAGGCGTTTGCGGAGAAGGAAAGGAGAGAGACAGACATACAGACAAAACAGAGACAGACAGAGACAGAGAAGCTTCCACCGGAGACAGATTGCGCCGTTGTGCTTGTCTCCAGCGCAACCTGCAAGTCTGCCACATCTGCAGTGTGCATGATTTTGGTGACTATGATTTTAGTTGTGTTCGTGTGCTGTACATGATTGTGAACGCAAATGCATATGTGTCGAGTTTTCGACAAAGTAAAAGCGATAAATCAGACACATTTTTCAATGGCTAAAGCTTCTGGCTGAGAGAGCAGAGCTTGAGACTGTCGATTGCTTCTGAGTTTCTGAGATCAACAAAAGCATATAAGGGCCTCTCGTGGTGGTCTGAAAGGTTAGAGAGTGGATATTTGATGCCGAGTGATCGGTCGATCGATCAATCGGTGAAACAGGACATCAGTTGACGTAATTCACAGCATCAAATCCACTTGTCCTTCAGTCTGACTGCATGCTTCAGGATGTTGACCTCCTTGAGTTGAAATAAATAAATAAATCCATAAATAAATAATTGTATGAAATATATGTAGAAATATTATGTCAATTATTATTGTTATCACTATTATAATTATAATTATAATTGTTGTTGTTGGCATTGTTGTTGTCTGTATTTTTATCATTATTGATTATATGTGTGATGATGATGATCATGACGATGATGATGACATGATGATGATGATCCTTATTATTATTATTATTATTATTATTATTATTATTATTATTATTATTATTATTTTGTTAATTGTTGTTGTTGTTGTTGTTATTAATATTATTATTATCATCATCATCATCATAATCATCACACATTTAATCCGCCATTTATTTAATGGGCAAGCATCAATCGATGGCCCTGCTCAATTGTGAGTTAAGGACTTGTTTAAGGTCTCTACAATCTGAGGGGAGGCTCGAACCCCTACTCCCCTTCATTGGCTCTGCCAACGAAACTGAGGAGTTCTATTTCTGTCACGGTTGCCATTGGAAACGGACGCTGGCGCCTTGTAAATCCTTGGCAACATCACAATCGAATAAGCATGTCTGTCTGTGCCATCTGGCGAACTCATTCAAAAGCACAATGCATTCCCACAATGCACAGCGGTCTCAAGAATTCATCTCAAGTAGCGCCATCTATTAGACGACGGACTGCTGGTCACATGCCGCGTTCCTTTAATGTCGTCAAGTGGTAATCAAAACATCGGAACTTATCGCCTAAATCCTACAAGAAAGTGACTAGATTAAAGAAGACTCGAGAACGGGGAAGCCTTGCTGAAGCGAATGAATATAATCTCTTCTTCCAGTTGGCATCACCTTTCGTTTAGCGAATGCATGTGGAAGTCGTAAATACGACACCATAGGCTTAAAGGAACATTCCATGAGTGAAAGCGGAAACGCACTGACCATGGTAGATAGCGCTAAGTCAGAAGGAGAGGCAGGAGGAAGAGAAGGCGACTGTTGAACGGTAGTATTGGGCCGAGGACGACGACATCTAGTGATGAAATGGAAGAATGGATTCCAGTTTTCCATTATATGGCAGCTACTTGGTCGACACGAAATGACCCAGAGGTCAATAACGATCAACACAAGCCCCAGATGGATGGGGCCACGACCCTCAACCAGACTATAGTACTCAGATATTGGAAAAGTGGCCATTCAACCATGCCTTGCAGATCTCTCACTCTTTTCGCTTCCTCCGAACATCCATCCATGCATCCATGATAGATGCATGAATGCATCCATTCATTCATCCAGCCAGCAGCCAGTCATCCATGCATCCAGCCAACATACATGCATGCATCCATTCATTCAGCCAGCCAGCAGCCAGTCATCCATGCATCCAGCCAACATACATGCATGCATCCATTCATTCAGCCAGCCAGCAGCCAGTCATCCATACATCCAGCCAACATACATGCATGCATCCATTCATTCAGCCAGCCAGCAGCCAGTCATCCATTCATCCAGCCAACATACATGCATGCATGCATCCATTCATCTAGCCAGCTATGCATCCATCAATCCAGTGGTACACCTTACACAGCTAACTGTATAGGCCTACATAGAAATTGGAATCGGCGTTCTGAAGCGATCCAAGCGCGAGTGACCTCTAGCGAAACAAACGACAATGACGATAACGCCAAGTGATTGTCAGTTGAGCTAAATTTGGCGCCAGAAGCAAAACAAAGCGAGATTTACGTCATTGTTTGCTCTGTCGCTCTCAGAAATTACTTCCGATGAAATTTCATTAGACCGATCACTAAGCCTTGTGGGTAAAGGGAGAGGGTCATGGTTGACAGTAATAGCGCCAGAATGAAATGAGAGGAAGAAATCTATAGGGACCAGGAAGGAGAAAACAGAATAGAGAAAGTCAGAGACAGAGACAGAGACAGAGAAGCAAAGGCAGACAGATGGAAGGCCATAGAGAGGGAAGGAGCAAGACAGCAATGGCTATTTGGAGACAGGAATGGAATGACCACGAAGCAGAGAACGAGAGAAAGTGAGAGGGTGAGAGAGACTGAGCGAGAGCGACAGACTGAGAGAGAGAGAGAGAGTGACAGGGTGAGAGAGTGAGAGGGTGAGAGAGGGTGAAGGAGGTGAGAGTGGTTAGAGGGTGAGAGAGAGAGTGAGTGAGATTCGACGTCAGTGGCGTTGATCGTTCGTCTACTATAATCCATTCTAACTGGATTATCATCGGATGGATCTCTGGCCCCGTCGACATCCATCAACCACGATCCTTCCACCATTCCACTCTCCTCATGTCTCCAATCGCTTTCAGTTCGTCTATCTTCCGTTCTCTCTGTCTGTTCTTCCGTCTTTATCTGTCTATTTGCCTTTGTGTCTGTCTATTTCTCTTTCTGTCTGTTTGTTTGTCTTCCTGTCTGTCTGTCTTTCTGTCGTTTCGTCAGTCTGTCCTTCGTCCGTCCGTATGTCCGTCTTTCTGTCTTCATAATTATTTCCTCTTCCATCGACTGTCTATTCCACAATTAATTCGGCTATATAGGCCTACTGTACTATGCTGCACAGGGCTTTGGTTCTCTACCTAGGCGTTGCCTGAGGAAGTTTGTGCCATTGGAAAGTTCGAGTGTAGACAATCATCTGCTGAACGAAGAAATACAGAAACTTTAGCCAACTATAAGTCTTCAGGTACCGGTACATGTAATTCGTTCAACGGCTTAAGCAACCGTCCATGGTTGTTTACTTGAGTCTACGACAGCCAACGGATCTTAATCGTCTTCATAATTATTTCCTCTTCCATCGGATGAGAAGCAGCTTGCCACTCCTCGTTGTCTATCTCTTCCTTCATCGTTAATGGATTGTCCTCCGTTCGTGCAGAGGCCAAATGGATCTGTGTCCCTCGTCTTCTGAGAACAGAAATCTCAGTAGGTCCGATTCTGGACAAAGTTGACCATAAAGATTACGAGATAGATTTTATTCAGTGGATTTATGTGGCGCATGGCGTCCATCATGAGGCTAAAGAACACTTACGGTGGACATTAAATACAGACTGATGGACAGAGAGGAACCATACAGGTTGATAGACAGGAAGAGAAAGAGACCGAGGCAGACGAATGCACAGAGAGGGAAAGAAAAAAGGACAGACAGCTGGACAAAGAGGGAAAGAGACCGAGACAGACACTTGGACAAAGAAGGAAAGAGACCAAGGCGGACAGACCATAGGATGTTTAGTCTGATGCAGATAGATCAGTTGAAAAATATCACAGTCATAAAATGCTTCTCGAAAACACAACCACACACAGGCGCTGGCTATAAGACTGAGATCGCTTATCTTGACTTTCATATCGCAAAAAATCTCAACTGAAATAGTCATTCGTGCATACTCAAGCCACGCTATTTAACCGTCTCAGTGTCCGCAGTTATTTGTTGCAACGTAGACTAAGACATTGTCTTAAAGCGATTTGAAGAGAGCTTTTGTGGTTTTTTGGGTGTTAGTCTGCTATAAAGCGTCTGTTGACGTCGAAGAAGAACAAGAAGTCGCGAAACGTATGCGAGGGTTCATCGGCGGAGGAATTGGCCCAAGAGTTCCAGCGACGCAAAACCATATGGCAGGTAACGTAACACAAACCGTTTCTCAGTATCTGCAGATTACATATTGGGTAAGCAATCGTATGTCACAGAGGATTGCCTCTGTGATTGCCTTTGTGTCAACGAGTTTGTGTAATAAACGAATAGTAGTAGTACATTGACTACATTCACTATACTCAAGAGCGACATTTTGGTTCAGAGGGAGTTCTGAGGTTATTCCGTAAATAAAATCATATTCTGCAGAATTGCATATCACAAGAAATTAAAAGTCTTAAGTAATTCTGCACCCAGTGTCATTCTGACTTTTCCTAGGGTTATATCTTCAGTCTCTTATCTTGTCCTAGGCTGAGTAGAAGAAGTTCGTTTTTCACTGAAAGAGGAGATTGAACGAATCAATGAATTTCTGGTTTGTTTGTATTAGGAAGAGATTGAACAGATGAGTGAATTTCTTATAATTAAATCAACGGAGGAGCAGAAAGAGGAAGGAGTGGAAGAGCCTGTCGACACGGCCTACGTCGTCGACCGTGATGGAATGCCAATGCTCAAGGCCCTCTTCGACGTCCACAGCTTCCGCCCTGAGGACGTCCAGGTCAGCGTCGACGACGACCTTCTGACTGTCAAGGCCGAGGGTCTCGAAGACACGGAGTGCTCCATTTTCCGCAAGACCCTCATCCGTCGTCTGGATCTCCCGGAAAACGCCGACCGTCGCCGGATGCACTCCACCTACACTAGCGACGGACTACTGTCGATCGAGATGCCGTTCCACCTGTCGCCGCAGCGCAAGCCTGCCCTTCCTCAAGGCCGGTCCAACATCGTTCCGATCCTCCAGGACGCCGACGGAAGGCGGTTCATCCGCCTCAGCGTACCTCTCGGTACGGAATTTACTGCAGAGGACGTCAAGGTCGAGGTACGTGGAAGGACGATCGCCGTTAGTGCGTCCTACAAGGCCGAGGTGGGTGAATACGGATCGGAGATTGCTCAGAGGGAGATCAAGAAGGAGTTCCAGCTGCCCGACTACGTTGACATCGATCGGGTCACGGAGGACTTAACCTCTGAAGGTCGACTGTGGCTGGAGATCAACCTCAAGACTGACGTCACGTTCCACTGTCACATAAGCACCGAAGATATCGTCGACTCAACCGGGTCTCTGAATTCAGACGAATAGTCGTCGTTCTCCTCCTCATCATCATCTTCGTCATCGTCTTTTTCAATATCGTTGCTCATTATCGTCCTCCTCCTGTTCCTGATCAGCAGCAGCAGCAGCATCAATGCCATCATAATCATAATTGACATCCTTTATTCATAATCCATTTCTTTCTCATTCCCTTCATCCTCTTCCGCTTGCTCCAATCCGCCTCCATCTCACCGTCATGATCATCATAACCACCAAGTAGGTTACCATGCATTGAAAATAACGTCACTGGACGAATTCTGAGATGCCATGGAAGAGAGTTTATTCCGTGGCTCAGTTCATACACCAAAGAACTCTTCTTCTGTGTGTCTGTCTTGGCAAGTCATTCACCTCCTCTCAAAAGAAACCCGCTCGTTGGTTTTCATTTGAAGGAAACACTTACATCGGGTTTTAACTTAGGTCCATAAAACGAAGGAAAGTGGACAGCAGCAGTGATCGAATGAGAGTCACGCCATGGACTTCGCCACTCTGGCAATGTAAGTCTCTAGACTGGATGGTCTCTGTGATACAGCATCGTCAAACAGTAATTAAACTGTCATCGTGAGTCATGCGATCAGTCTGTACCCAGAATTTCAGCATTATAGTCCTGGAATTATTCCTATCACATGCATATCGTTCAGCAATTCAGAAAACTGTAAATTTTAGTTAACTGACTAAAACATTGTTCTCTGATTGGAAGACCCATCTGCAATGGAGGCCATTAAACAGTCTACAGGGACCATTGTTACCTGAGCAAATGAGAATTTCCATTAAAATTATATTGATACATTTAAAATAGATTCGCGTCCATCCTTCTATCCATCCTATCGAGACTAACGAAGCATTAGACAGCATCTATTCGTTGGCCAATTAAGTCACCGCCATCTGATGACCTGGACTGCTCGTAATAAGTCCAACCAAGAGATAAGGGTTTCCACCGTCCGCCAGTCTATTTGTCTCCCGCTGCTCCAATAATGACAGCTGGACCGACGGGTGCGTCTTAAATGTTATTGTAGTCTGTGTGGTCTAAAGTTTTAAGTCACATTATATTATTGCAAAAGACGCGTGCATTGCATTATAGGTAAATAATTCTTTAATTTTGTCTTAAACTGCATAGAAACACGTTAGAGCATGAATGCTGTGATTCTTCATTGTTTTGAATTGCTGAATTGGAAACAGACTAAAAACGTCGGTCACGCACAAATGCATCGATGCGTGGCAATCAACAGGTAGAAAGTCGTATCAGAATAACACTGACCAACAAAATAATATTTTTTGTTTGCTGCTCAGAACTTTAGAACTGTTCTTAGCTAAATTTGGGGCGCTGATTTCAAATATGAAATCGAAATTTGGCTAGCACGTCAGGATTTTTAGGTACGCATAGGTGAGGTTCTACACAATTGCGAACTCTCATATTAAAATGTATGAAGAATAGGATTTTGTGCTTGTTCTTAGCTAAATTTTGGATGCTGGTTTCAAATATGAAATCGAAATTTGGATGGCAGGTCTAGTTTTTCAGCTACGCTTCAGTGAAGTTCTACATTGCGATATCAGCTCATATAGGCCTAACTGTAAGCGCGTATCAAAACTGTATCACACAATGCCAGGCATTTGCTTTCACATTTGTTCTTAGTTAAAATTTGGACGCTGATTTCAAATATGAAATCAAAATTTGGCTAGCTTGTCAGGTTTTTGGTACGCATCAGTGAGGTTATACATAACCGAAAATTAATGCGGTACATTTGCAGTATGAACTATGCGACGCGTACCTCAAAAACCTGACGTGCTAGCCAAATTTCAATTTCATATTTGAAATCAGCATCCAAAATTTAGTTGAGAGCAAGCACAAAAGCAAATGCCTCATACATTTTTAAACTGTGTTTTCACTGATAGTATGAGTTGAGAATCCGCAATTGTGTAGAACCTCACTTATGCGTACCTAACAAACCTGACGTGCTAGACAAATTTCGATTTCATATTTGAAATCAGCGCCCACCAAGAACAGTTAAAAAGTTCTGAGTAGCAAACAACAAATATTTTTTTTTTGTTGCGCAGTGTTAATGTAGGCATATAAAACTTAAAGAATCCGAGAAACTTTATAACTTAAAAACTGGACGTGATAGACAAAAACGGTTTCCGGATTTGGAATCAGCATATTAAATTTAGTTAGGAACAGGTGTTAGAATCCCAACAGCAAAATGCTTGTTGATCAGTGTAATAAATCAGATATTGATGGAGAGATCACAGCGTCTTCGGAATTCCTGGCCAAACTCTCGAATCCATTTGTTTGCCACTGAAACAAATAGAACAAACAGTAAGCAATGACATCCAACAGGTACTGCTCACATTTTAGTACAGGTATGGTGACATTAAGGAAACGGGAGTTAACAAGAGACATGACAGGTAATATAATGTAATTGCTTACACAACGCTTGCATTCAACATTGGAGGGTATTTTTCAACCCTGAAGGCCGTTGTCCTGTGACATAGTCTCCTCCTAAAAGTCTTTTTAAAGCAGATCCTCCCTCAGAGTTATTAGAGCACATTCGACCCCTGCTCGGAGATCATATTCTGCAACAGAGTCTCCATCGGGGAGAATTGCTCATCCCTCGTTTAAATAAACTCTCCCTTGGGGAAGACTTTACTTCAGCTCGAGATAGGCTACAGTCCATCACATTTATAGCCACCCAATCATACACTTTGTTCCAGCTTCCTTGGGTTAACAAATTTAATGCTTGGGTAATGCTCTCAAGGCCGCACTAGTTTCATAAAAAAAATCATAGAAAAGCAAACGATTGAACATTTTGGGAAGACCGAGATTAAAGCAGAAAATCGAAATGTGTTAGAGTCAAGTAATAACGCTTGCATTTGTTTAATAATGTTCTCAATGACCTATTTTTTCTGGCGTCCTCGCCTTCCAACTGCTAAAGTTGGGAACTCCGCTAGAGCTTGGTTTTCAATGCATCGTGCCAGAAGTTTGTGCACATTGCCACGGCATCATACAAAGCATGCAATCCCTTTGCACCAAGAGCCCACTTTAAAGCAAATGATGCAGCAAAAACCCCACAGTCAGAAATATTTGGCTGACGTTAGTAGGGAATGATCTCACTTTGAGATCGCCAGAGGTCGTAGTATGCGAGGAAAAGAATTGGAGCATCTGAACTATTCAAGTATAGTCAGTAATCCCTTATTTTTGAGCAGCGCTATATAAATGTTCGATTACAATTACAATTACAATTACAATCCCACTGTTTAAGTAGTGAGCTTCATGGACTACAATGCTTTACTTTCTTTAATTGACATTGGCCAATCGATATTAAATAGCATTGGTTTTGCTGCGATTACTTAACTGTTATATAATATTGCCCATAATTCGATGAATTCTAATCTTCTTCAATTAATGCCAGAAAAGCAAGCTCTTATCGCGAAGCCGGTACAATTATAGTTATTCCCATGCATTGTTTCTAACTCCTTGTATAGGCCTAACTAATAAACTTGCCTGATACATCTGACGTTAATAATATTGAACGACCAATATCAGTGTCAACAATATCAATATCAAGAATTTCCGTGTTAGGTCTAACCCTCAAAGAATCAGCGTGATACTACTTAGCGCTAACTGACAAACGGAATACAGCATCAATAATCAGTGAATGGGATAGAGATTACTGATCACAGAAACCAGTGCTAACTAGAACCAGTAAAAATTGTCTGCTTCTATAGTCAGAGGCATTCTTTTAATTATTACAACAATGTGTGCAATCTCTCCACTGCTTTATAGCGACATATGCGCGCCGACATTTTAGTGGTGTCATTACATGCCATATAATGCTACTATAAATCATTATTTCATAATTTTCTTATTTCATATTTATTTTATGTCAAATTCAACTAATAAACACAAAAGTCATTCATTTGAGAAGATGCACATAATTATTAGATCCTATTTAAAATTATATAGAAAAGCAACCGCAAATAAAGGGTCGTTGTTTGTATGGGAAGACTTTGTATCGTAGATGGGGAGATTCTCTTTCAATGGGAGATACTTTGTTCCCATACAGAGTCTCCCGGGAGACATTATTTCAGCCAGTGGGAGACTGTTTCGGGGGAGACTTTATATATGGACACCTGCCAGTTGTGCCCGGCTTCAATGCTATTCATTAGTAAGCTAACGGTGCTCAAATATCTAACTGACTAACTAACTGATGTATATCTAAGTGACTACGATGTATCTGTGCGCCGTTTGCCTATAATTAATGACCGGCGTTAAAGAACATGTTGCTTAGGACTTATAAAGAACCTTTTATTGTCAGCGACTCTAACTTCCTATAAAACCGTAGCGTAGAGATGTACTTGAAAGAAGCTATACCAAGTGCAGTAGACAAATGAATTTAGAATGAAGCTTAAACACATCAAGTGCCAAACACTTTCAGCTCTATAGGCCAAAGTGACACAATGCTTCATCAACGGCATTTCTGGCTATTTATTATAAGTTCTGAGAGGACAGCCTTCTTGGCTGCGCTCCATCCTACTTCTCTCATAATTATTTGTCGACCTGTCTCCGACCTCACAGCCCGTCGAACTCTTCTCTCTTCAGCAAGAAGCTATACAAAAATGTCTAGACAAATGAATTTAATCAGTAATCGAAGCTCCAAACTTCTAAAGCACACTCGAAAGAGCGCAGGGAACCAGCTTTTCACGCTGCGTCTAGTCAAAAGGGTTAAATTTAGAATAACGCTTAAACACAACAAGAGCCAAAACACTTCGAGCTCTAGGTCAATATGATACAACGTTGAATAAATATTTCTGGCCATTTACTATACGGTCTGCAAGTACAGTCGATCGAAAGTTTTTAGGTGAAAAACTACAAACCCCATTTCTCTCCAATGAGAACAGGACAACCGGCGTGGAGGGACAGAGGCTCCTGGTCACCAGAACGCTTGTAGTTGTACCAGAACACCGCTGCATTCTAAAGATCAACAAAATGAAAGTTTCGCGAAACAAAATGTACGCCAAATAAACACAGCCAAGACAAAATACGAAGAGAATAACACAAGGAAAGCCTTCTTTCAGAGCTTAATAATTATAACAGCTTACATTATATCTAGGTGTCAATCTTTTGGGACATATGAGTAGAATAGAAAATAAGAATATGAAGACATTTCGCTATGAACATCTATAACAAAAACAAATAGAAATGTCCACGACGCAGTGGTCAAATAGCGTATACAGTGTAGGTCGCTGCACAGTAGGCCCCTAGGTATAACTTACATGAATCATTGAAATCTCTATACAACCGGCTGCTGGACTTGATTTGTGGACAGCATTTGTTGCAAAGCAGTTAGTGACATCCTAAAGATTGCTTCTCTCGGATGGCTCAATATGCAAAACTACGAAGCAAAAGATTACATGTTCTTCAGATGTTGTTGTTGTTGTTGGTGATGATGATGATGATGATGATGATGATGATGATGATGATGATAATGATGACGACTAAGATGACGATGACAGAAATGTTGCTGGTGATAGCGACGATAACGACGACGACGATGAAGATGATGTCGCCTTTACCTTAACAGGTCTCGTTCCGAGGTTTAGATTCGGAAAGACAGTCGCTCCACCGGCCTCGACGTGATTCAGCTACAATTAAAACAAATGTCCATAATATAAATTTCCTCCCTCTGGAGCTTCGCCTCTTTCCTTGGACCTTCTATCCTTTGTTCTTTTCTCACCTTTTAAAATAGTTCTTTTTGGCCGTGCTGGAGTCGGGAGCGCCTCTGAGTAGTTTCCTTGATGGGGCGCTATACAAATGTTCGATATGAATGAATGAATGAAATTTTATAATGAAATTGGTAAAAGGGAAGGCAGTGACACCGAGTGACAGAAACAGGCAGACAGACTGAGGTTTCACTTTAGATTTATGATGCATCTGCATATGTAACCATAAACGCAACGCCGATTTCGTCATTGAAAGGAGAGATGCAAAGTGCAAACATTGGAAGAGAACTTGGAACTGACGTAGATCATCAGAGTTGCTATTCTGTCGCCTGCTTCCAGAATTTCCATTGGAATCTCGATGTGCTCATAGCGTTGCTGAAAACCAGTCAAAAAGGAAATAAATTCAGCAGCTGATTCACAAGATAATTAAAAGGATGATCCTCATGACGTGAATCTGTGCAAATGTTACTTATGACAGTTGCGTTTATGTCTCGAATGCTATCTTATAGGAATAACTAATCGTTTATTGGGCTTTTAATAAATAAAGATGATGATGATGATGATGATGATGATGATGATGATGATGATGATGATGATGATGATGATGATGATGATGATGATGATGATGATGGTGAATGATAATGATGATAATAATGATAATAATAATAATAATAATAATAATAATAATAATAATAATAATAATAATAATAATAATAATAATAATAATAATAATAATAATAATAATAATAATAATAATAATAATAATAATAATAATAATAGTAATAATGATAATAATAATAATAATAATAATAATAATAATAATAATAATAATAATAATAATAATAATAATAATAATAATAATAATAATAATAATAAGCCAGGTTGTTAGCCGTGCAATCGCCACACTCTGGAGACTGGCTTCATGCACTTCCAATTACGACAGCAGGATTACGGATGTCAGGAGAGGTCCTAAGAATAGCATCCGGCATCCGATTTGGCACTGCTTTGTGTGAAAAACACACTTGCAAATGTGGTGTCATAGTGGAATCCAACGGCCATCATGGATTCTCTTGCATCAAGGGAGCAGGAAGACAACATCGACATGGCATGCTCAACGACGTTATTTGGCGAGCTTTCACCAGAGCCAAAATACCTGCCATCAAAGAGCCCAATGGCCTCTCCAGATCAGACGCAAAAGGCCTGACGGAGTTACCATCATACCTTGGTACAGAGGTCATTGCTTGGGTAGCAGGACACTTAATACCGTGACACTTAATACCGCGACACTTAATACCGGACAGTTAGTCCCGACGACAATTAATCCCGACGATATTAATACCGCGACACTTAATACCACATACCTTTAATACCTGTAGCAAATACCTGTACACAGAAGTATGACTATTTGTACGACTATTGTCAATATATAAAGGTGAGTCTCGGGCTTTAAAGGTGCTCAATGAAATTTAGTGAGATTTAAATTTCAGTGACTATGGATGCAAATGTTGGCTATAGTAGCATGGTATATTCATAGTAGTATGAATATACCATGCATCGCGACAATGCCAACGGAACCACGTCTTGGTGTTGTATCAAATCGTCATCGTTTCACTGTAAAGCTCTTTGACAACACGAGGTCGTCATAGAAATAAACATTCATCCTTCCAAAAGATGTATTCAACGCTGCAGAAACGAGCGGAAGAAGCGGTTGCGGCATACGGTAAAACCGAAATCTTGGTTTTCCCTCGTGCAATGTCTCATCTCAAGGTTGACTATTGCTGTACAGAATTTTACTGAAGTAGGCCTAACACTTTTTTACTTTTAGCATTAAATGTCGGGGGAAGGAACACTCGTGTGATTATAATTATTATGTCGTTGAGATAGAATGTCGTCGGGATTAAGTTATTTGTCAGGTACTAACTGTCGTGGTGTCGTGGTATCAAGTGTCGCGGTATTAATATCGTCGGGATTAATTGTCGTCGGGATTAACTGTCCGGTATTAACTGTCGCGGTATTAAGTGTCGCGGTATTAAATGTCATAGAACCCATTGCTTGGCATGGGATGTCACGGTGCCAGATACTTTCGCTGCATCCTACGAACATATAACATCGCAAAACGCAGGTGCGGCAGCGGAAAAGGCAGCTCGCAACAAGGAATCCAAATATGCTGCTATCTCACAATCACATCATTTCGTCCCTGTTGCGGTCGAAACTGCAGGAAGCTGGCACACAGAATCTCTGCAGTTTGTTCAAGAACTAGGACGCAAGATCTCAGCAGCGACAGGCGACCAGCGCGAGACCAGTCATCTTCTACAGCGCTTATCAGTCGCCCTACAAATTGGAAACTCTCTATCTATTTTAGGCACCACAGATTGCAACAACAGTAGCCCAGGACTGAACGAAGGCTTATAAAAATATTGAAAACAGTTAGGCCTACTTTTAATCAGTCTGTACATAAGTTTGTTGGCTTTATGAAGAAATAAATTTGTTTATAATAATAATAATAAAAATAAAAATAATAATAATAATAATAATAATAATAATAATAATAATAATAATAATAATAATAATAATAATAATAATAGTTTATTAATTCAAACTGACAAGTACGCAGTAAGATTGCATGTTATAGTAGTAACAGGTGATTACAAGTTTAACAGGAGTTGAATTTAACTGTATGGCAGCCTGTACGGTGCCCATTGTCCTACCGCTCATTTTACAGTTGTCCCTGAAGGAGTGGATGGCTAGAGACCTTCTGATCTTCGTGCCAACATTCAACCATCTCCCCGCCTCGTCGTAGTTCTGCAGTATCCGTAAGACTGGCGAGAAAAGTTCTTTTGATGTTTGATTGTGAAAAAGCGCTGCCTGCATTTAATGGCGAGCGATAAATAGATATAATTATAGTTCATCGATTTGAAACGATTCACAAATGATTCACCAGAGAATCTCAGAAATTCAGCTCATAAGATCAATAAATATATATAATTATATATATATATGTATATATATGGACAAATTTATACATAAAATATTTTTACACATGTTACGTATAAAAATATATATAGGCTACATAGGCAAATTACCGTGTCGTGATCGTAATGTGACCAGTAATGTCCTCCGAGTCCGTAATTGGCCAGCTGAAACAACACGCATAACATCGAACTGCAGCTAAAGTGATCCAGATTTATCATTTATGATATTCCACCCTGTATTTCATGGAATCCCTTTAGTCGAATGGGATTCCATGAATGCGGAAACTGTTTACATACAGTTTCCGCATTTCGAATTCAACTGGTTCACACGATTTTCAATGTCGTTTAATCTTAGAATCTTTGATCGCGCGTTTATTCTCAAAGTGATCGTCGAATATCGTAATAATAATATGACTTTAATGCCAGCCTAGACAAATTAGGGTAGAGTGGGGCAAAACGCCCCCGCGGGGCAAAACGCCCCTCCCGGCCCTGTCCCCCCTGTGCCATGTAATGACATTTTTGAATGTTCTGGGGTTTCTTAGTTGTACCCTAATGAGATAATCGTCAGTTATTTATCTTTAGATGGTTTGCTTATTTTTATTTTAGAAAAATTGATTTTTTCGTGTTTCCTTATTAATTCTGTATCATTAATGGTGCCAAAATGCTAGACATAGCCAATAATACCAATATAGGTCTAAAGTATACCCTATATCGAATTACTGTGCACAATAAATGGGGCTTTAACATATCAATTTTTATTATATGGGCAATCTCACAAGGTAGCACCAAGCGGGGCAAAACGCCCCCTATGGAAAATGCTGACATGGGGCAAAACGCCCCCCTCACCTCAGAGTCGCCTGGAGCAAAGCGTAATTTTTTTATTTAATTATTTTTTATGACATCTTTTAAAAAAAATTATAGAGATCTTTACTTCTTATACTTATTGTTGCAACAATGCAGTGATTGCAGTTGACTTTTCAGGTAACGAGGGGTCAGATCATGGGGGGCGTTTTGCCCCAGGTGGGGGCAAAATGCATCCTGTATTTTATTATTTTTAATGTAATATTTTGGGGAATTTGATCGGACATAATTTTACTTTACTTGGGACATTCAGTACATGATCTTGCAATAATTTCATGCTTAAAATGCTGTTACTCACGTTGTAATTTAGCAAAAACCGTTAAAGGGGTGTTTTGACAGCCCCCACTCTACCTTAACGGAGAGAAAGACATGCACAAGAGACGTTCAAATGAATATTAGTTTTAAAGCTATTTTAATGAATGAGGTGTAGTATTAATTTACGAAAGCATTTCCACCTGGATAGCCTCCGCGGACGGATGCTTCGTTTCCAGTCCAGTGGCTTCGGAGATGCGGTTCGAAATGCGATCAACCAACGAATCGCCCACATTATCGAAGAACCAGGCACTGAAACAGAAATACTAACAGCCTCTGTTTCGGTTTACGCCTTCCATTTCTCCTACTCTTTCTCATCCTCCTCTTCCTCCATCTTCTTTTCTTCCTACTCTGTCTTATCTTCCTCTTCCTCCGCCACCTCTTTTCTTTAATTCCTTCTTTTCTTGCCCCTCCTGCTGCCCCACTCTCCCTACTCCTTCTCTTCCTCCTATTCCTCTCCTCCTCTTACCTTTGCTTTCTTCCATTTCTTCCTTCACCTTCTGTTCTTCCTATTTTTACTTGTCCTCCTCAGAAATGACAAATCAGAACTGAAGAAGTTTAGCTTTGCTCGATTTTTGTCATCTGGCGTTTTGCATCGTTTTGACTGAAGACTAACAGTGATGACGCCAAAGATGATGGTCATGATAACGACGACGATGAAGACGGCGACGATGGAGGTGTGGCTGGCGATGATGATGACTATGACCCACGTGATACAAATCAAAGAACAAAAATTCAAAAAGGATGAACTGATAGAATGATTGGCTGAGAATTTCCACTTACGTTTTGCCCACTCTGTCTTCGGTGAACACTGTCTTCAGAGAGTTTCCAACCCCTGCTCTCTGAATCTAAACATCACACATAATAATGTAATATAGGACTTACATATCTCGGTTAATTTAGCACAGACTGACTTCAGGAACTGATCGCTGGCATCAACAGTTTAGAAATTCAATATTACGACCATAACCTGTGTGAATTATCCTTATTAAAGTTATTATCTGTGAAAAACGAAGGAAGGATATATTTAACATGGCCAAGTTACTTTAGTCAAAATCGTTCACGTAGGTAGGCCTAGTTAATCATCAAAGTTTTTACCCAGTTTCATGATTTCAAGGGCCGACATTTCTGAGGTTTTTCAGTCACTGAACAATTTCGGACGCTTTCTTTCTATGACAATCCTTCATTTAGTACCTCTGTCGTTAACAGGTATTCGGAATTGTCCTTGGATCTTGCAGCTGAAGCTCAGAGTCAATCATTCAGATTCCACAAGCAGTGACCCCAATAGCAGCTTTGAGTCATAAAAGTTTCTAGTTCAGGTGCTGATAGTGATCCGAATTGAGATTAGACGAGCTACGTCTATATATATAATATATATATAAATATATATATATACATTACAGGCTAACACTCAATAGTAATCTGTACATTGATGGTGTTCCTGTACTCAAGTTCAATCAATCAGCTAAATTCTTGGGTGTTTATGTAGAACCATAGTTAACATGGAAAGAACATAAAGAACATAAAGAACATATAAGAAATATTTCCTCCAAAAATTGCTACAGATATAGGAATTTTATCTCATATTTCTAATCTACTACCAGTTTACACTCGTACAACTCTATAATACTGTCGCGAAAACCCAATTTCCTCACCTCTCCATGCTGCAGGGAGCAGAGGAGTGAGTTTGGGCGTGCAGTCTGCGTGTCGCTCGAAGGAGCGCAAATTCGGTCTCCTGAGTATTTCGAAGGACTTACACGCCCTCAGTCGATCGGTCGCCAAAGTCAATCAACACCAACACGTCACTTGGTTTTCAACACGATATATATTCTTGAAGTAACTCAAGCGTCAACATCTGACGAATCAGCTAATCGGCTGCACTTAGCACACAACAAAGACCCCAGATCACTCTCTCTGCACGGACTCAGCACACACTGACTGAGAGGGCCCTCTATTTATACCCTTCTGGAGGGAGGGAGGAGGGACAAGACCGGGGGCAAGTCGCATGACCGGGCGCAAGGAACATGCCCGGGGGCAAGGAACATGACCGGGGCAAAGAGACATGCTCGGGGGGCAAGGAACATGACCGGGGGCAAAGAGACATGCCCGGGGCAAAAAACATGACCGGGGCAAAGAGACATGCCCGGGGGCAAGGAGCAAGACCGGGACCAGGAGGGGCAGCGATGGTGTCGGAGGAGGGCCAGGGGCGGTCGGCGATGGAAAACACGGGCAAAGACCAGACGGGCGTCCAATCAGACCACGACCGTCACAATACTCACTCATTTACCCCGAACTTTCTTACTGCAATATGGTTTGGGCCTCGGCTTACAAATCTAGGCTCCATAGCTTAACTATCCTGGAAAAGCGTACTGTCAGTTTCTTGGCAGGTGTATTGTATTGTATTTTCGTTTATTCAAAACCGGCTGTCATAACGCATCCAACGACAAAAGTGCGTAACTTAGGTGTTTTCCCTATGGATCTCACACTAAGCAGATATTTTCTGAGTTTGGATTATTAAGGGTTGAACAGAATAGGATTCCAAATTGGGGAATTTATGTATGGCTATGATCATGATTTGTTGCCACTGGTGTACAAAGGCTTCTTTTGTCATACTTACAGCATCCCTTCTTACAACACGAGAGGTTCGAATTCCTATCGTCGTGACTATGCTCACACTGATACTCGATTATTCTCAATTAAATCTACTTGCACCTTGATGTGTAATAATTAATATCCCCCTATTTATTTCGTTCTTCAAATAATCTCTTGATTTTGAAAAACCCTACCTTTCCTGTTAGTTAAATGGAATTAATTGACTTAAATTAGATGATTTTGTCTGTATTGCTATCTTAGATAAGATTGTAGACTCTTTTCTTAATAATTGCGTAATAGACCCATTTATGTTTCTTTTTCGTTTGTTTGCTTTTGTTTTTGTGCCTAAAGCTTATTCCAATCTAGGTATCGATTGGTTGTCTTTCTTTTCCTATCGGTATTTTTACATCAACAGGTGTCCCTATTTAGCGGGATCCATGATCGCTTCTGGGGTCCTGTGTAGCCAGTACATGTCAAACCGTTGCCTTATTGTTTTGTTTTCTTTTTCTCTCCCGATTGCTAGAGAATTAACTGATTGATTTATTGACATAATTATATGCATATGTATATATAGCTAGTGTCAATCGATTTTGATAGTCGCTGACCTTAGACTTGGCCATTCGACGCAGTTCGGCTGCTTCGTAGTCTGTGACAAAATCGTGGATCATAACGACATCTGGCGACTGGTGCAGCATTTCCACCTTTGTTCGGAGCATCGGAGTGATGCGCCCTCTCTCGTAGAAACACGACAAGGTCCCGTTGCTAGGGGAATTATTCTGCAACGACAAGTCATTATGTATCAGCGATTGCCCTGGACTGGACTGGATGGACATTGAATTTCGTTACACTCGATCAATCAATCAATCAATTCTTTTATTGAAGCCTCTGAGTAGCGAAACAGAGGCAACATGATTATTTTCCATTGTTAGCATCACAACACAATAGTAGCATGAATATTTTCCATCACTAGCAACAAAAGGGGATCCCGAAGGCACAATAGTCCCGCTAGATAGGGTCATCTTCGGAGTTCCTACTGCTCACCCAAACCACTTTAACATAATACCATCATACACAGCGTTTAAAGTATGTATGTATGTATGTATGTATGTATGTATGTATGTATGTATGTGTGTATGTATGTATGAGCACTTGTTATAGCGCCCCTTCAAGATTTCTACTCAGAGGCGCTCCCGAATATAGCGCGGACACTGAATCGGAGCTTCACGCCGAAGCGCATGAGCAATTGCGAGTGAAGGACTTGCCCAGGATCCCTACTCGGCGGCTTGAGGTGGTTTCGAACCCACAACCCTCCGGCTGCAAGGCACCGAACATACCCCTACATCGCGGGGCCGAAAGTGGTGTGGGAACTGCGAGAACGGCGCTCCAACTGCTCTCGAAATTTTTTGCTTGCGTTCCCACTGCTCACCATGCAATAGAACCCTGCGTTCCAAGAAAACTCTCTTCGGAGTTCTTACTGCTCATCCAAACAACTTTAACCACTGATAATACAACAAACAAAGCTAGAAAGAAATGGAACCTAATGGAATACAAAATGTCATGCTTGAATTTTACAAAATAGCACAGGACAGAAAAAAGACGGAATGTAGTTTAGAACAATCTTCTTCTTCTGGTTATAGGCTATATATCCCTCTTTAATTAAGTTCTATACGTAGCCACTCTTCTCGTCCGTGAGCCTATTCTTTGAGCTTTCCGTATCCATCTCTCATCATCCAACGGTATCAGTCTTGGCTTCCCCTTGTTTCCCTCCCCTCAATTTTTTCTTCGACGACCGTTCTTAGAAGAAAGTCGCCTCTCAGCGTGTATCCAATCCATTTCCTGTGTCTCTCTTTTATAGTGTGTATCAGGGCAATTTCTTCTCCAATACATCCCATCAATTATTTATATTGTGTACCGTTGAGCTGTTTATTTTTCGCCTCAGAGGTCCTTTCCGTTTTAACGTCTCTTTTCGTACTGCTATCCTTCTCTTTATTTCCCTGTGGCATTTGGCCTCTGTCGTCCTCATACTACCTATGTTGTGGAACCGTTTCACCTGTTCTTAGAGTGCAATGGAGAATAGAATAGTATACGACGACATAGAATGGAATAAAATAGAAGAAAATACCCAAACGGGTTACATTCCAAAAACGAGTACCTGGACAAGATGCTTTCTACACAGATAGTCTTGTTTTTCCACCGTTATCAACCAGTCGGATTGCGGCGTCTGTGAGGTGTCGTTTGGTATGATACTGGACAGGTAATGGAACTTCGTTGGATCTGTTCAGAAGAAAATCAAAACGTGACACGCTTTTAGAATCATAAATTCTAACGGCAGATGTTCAAAGTGAATCACCAGTTGAAATGCAAATCAAATAAAACGGTTGTTAGTTCTGGGTGTAGATTAACCTTTATCGTATAGTAGGTATGGTGTGTGAGTACTAGATTCCAGATGGCCACCAAAACACAAAAATATGTATATCACAGCATTATGCAGGCTGCAATGACAAATGAATTGGGTCAGATAGTTCCAAGGTCAAAGAATCTGAATTTTTCCAAGATAGCGGTTAATATGGCCGCCAAAACAAAAACCATGTATATCTCAGCTCATAGGTAAGCTAGAGTAACAAATGAAGTATGGAATTTCATATTCTCAAGGTCAAGGAGTCGAGTTATCGTAGTTGCAAGGTGTGGGATTGTAAATACCCAAAATGGCGGCGAAATTGGCCGCCAAAGTGAAAATGTGTATACCTCAGATTATAGATAAGCTATAATAACAAATAAAGTGTCGAATTCAATATTATCAAGGTCAGGAAAACGACGTCTCGCAGTGTCTATAGTCTGGAAATGTAACTTTCTAAGATGGCGGCCAATATGGCCATCAACAGAGAAAGATCTTATCTCTTATGTTTTCGATGTCATGGATTCGATTTCACGTGGTTGCAAGATGGCACAGAATGTGGCCTCCGAAGCACAAAACTATGTATGTCTCGTGTCATAGGTAACCTATACTGACAAATGAAGTCTCAAAGTTCATGTTTCCGACATAAAGGAATCGATTTATCGCAGGGGCAATAGTTTGAAAATTGTACTAGTCTATCCAAGATGGTGGCCAATATGTCCGCAAAAACAGAGATATACATATTTTTGTGTTTTGGCGAACACATAGGCCGCCATCTTGGATACTAAAATTCGCAAACTATTGTCACTACGAGAAATCGATTCCTGTACCTCGAAAATATCAAATTCGCACTTCATTTGTCACGTTAGCCTACCAATGACCTGAGACATACATATTTTTGTGTTTTAGCGGGCATATTGGCCGGCATCTTTTTATAGTAATATTCCCACACTATTCCCACTACGATAAATCGAGTCAGTGACGTTGGATCTATGAAAGTGGACAGTTCATTTGTCATTGTATCCAACCAGCCACATTCGTCGCCATCATGAATAGTAATTTTCGCACGCTATTGCCACCACGAGAAATGGAGATATACATATTTTTGTGATTTGACGACGGCCATCTTGGCCGCCATCTCTGAAAGTCGCATTCACACACTAGTCCCACTACGATATATTGATTCCTTGACCTTGGTACTATGATAGTGGACAGTTCGTTTGTTGGTCATTATAGCCTACCTATGAGCTGAAATATACATATTTTTGTGTTTTGGCGATCAAGATGGTCGCCATCTTGGAAAGTGCACTACTTAAAATTATTGCAGCTATTGAAATTCAATTCCATGGTAGATTCAGAACTTTATTTCTGACTAAAAGCTACCTATGACCTAATATCTGTAAGAAATACATATTCGCCATGAACGAATAAATAACATCGTCGATTACGAGGAGTGGCACATTTTTTTCCATGACATTTTGGGCTCAGAAATCTTCTTCCCACAACAAGACATTTTCATGGCTTTGGTGTCAGAATATGTCAGTGGTCGAAACTTGTAAACACGTGGAACGTCAAATTAAACCTGCCTACAGTTGCTCCACAATCAGCATTCAAACACCGCTGCGGTACATGTAATTATTTACCCCTCTCCGTCCTGCGAAGGTTAAAGTCTCTTACCTATTTCGAAAGCCTTCTTGGCTAAGTCAACTGCTTCTAACAACTGTCCTTTCTGAAACGTTAATTCAGACACTTCATTAAAATATTATTTTTCCAAAGGTAAGCTAAGACAAAGTAACGATTACTGTAATGCAACTTGTATGCAAAGACTACTCAAAGGCAAGATATGGGATGCTGGTCATTCAGTACAAGTCTGAATAGCTTAAATCACTAAGGTCAGGCCATTCAATTGCCAAGTTGGCTGGTTCTCCGGTAGCAACGTAGACATTATTTTTAAACTCCTTTACGTCTCTTACTACTTACATAATTATTATTTGCAATCGTCATACATGCATATTCCTGGCATATTCAGTCTTTAAGTTTTTATGTCTTCAAGGACACTTCTGCAAATGTATCAGTCTCCAGTCGTCCCGATAACTGTAACTAACTTCTAATAGGTATGATAAACTCACACGTACATTACCAACAGGAAATTCAGCACACTTTAGCATCTAGCTATGTACAAAGAGTAGCATTGGCTCCCTTCTTAACAAGGGATTTTTCAATTATAGTTGGTCACAAACGAATTTTGCCAGACAGTTTTCGTTTATTCGGACTTATATTATGACCTGCAGAACTATGACTTGCAGATTGCTTTGGCGGATTTATTTCCCTCTCTTTGCTGAATGGTTTTGACGGTGTTGGTATGATTGTTGTTGGGGTCTAGAGCGCCACCGTGGACCCTTCCATATAAAGGGGTTTCGGGTTACTAACTCGACTCTAAAGTTTAAGACAATCCTTGGATTTATGCTGACCATGACGATCTAAGAACAATTGCCGGCTGCGAAAAATACCATCTTTCATAGATCTCGTGGCAGAGATGGATGACCAGAAGCGTCTTCTACCCTCTGCGAGAAATCACTTGCATGGTGTTAATATTTGTGTGTTGCAAACCTGTTCACTTGTTCTCAATCCTCTTTCGATGCTACGTAGTCCAACAACTCTGAACACGGTGTCTACTCTCAGCTCTGTGGGAATCCATCGGTTGGGTTTGTGTTTGCGGGAGCTCGTCAGTGGTGACTCTTCTAGTTATCTGAGCACTGATTAGCTTATTAATCATAGTTACAATTTTGAACTTAATGACTTTAACATAATTTAGGCTGTCGCAAACAGCGCTTTGTGAGGTACTTACCAGGCACTAAAGTAAGTTTCTAGATACATACAAAAGATCTGTTCAAACTGTGGTTTGTAGTTTCAACGCTGTAATTGTGGCTAACCACGGTACTTAGATCAAACGTCTCGTCTCGCCCAGACTTTCACTATTCCTCAAGATCGTTTGACCTTCTCAAGTAATAAGCTCTCTCCAAAATAAACCTGTTTTTAATGAACAAGCCTTATTGGTTGCAGGTCCTAAATATTTTGCTCAGACTTGTGCCAATTCACACGCCAATCATCGTCGATATGACGGCGTCGTTAAATAAACGAATTTAAGTAAGTGTGCCAATTCGGTCTCAACTTGTGACCTACCTCTTTCAGCTGATTTATCCACGGTAGGCTGCCTCTCTGTCAGTGAACTCACTTTCTATGTATGATCTGGTGCACCAACGAATGATAGCTTGTGCATTAGATACCGGCTCTATAGAGGTATGGTTTGCAAGGCATTCAAGGTAAGGTAATATTCATCTAGGAACAATTCCGATCTAATCAAATGCGATTCAATCAATATCAATCAACTTTATTATATTCAATCCGATATAACTGACCCTAATAAAACTAATTCCAATCCAATCTCACCAAAATGGTTTTCTCTGGTCTGGTCTGCATGGTCTGGTCGAATTTAATATAAACTATTCTCATCTATTGTTTGATCCAGTCCAGCATAGTTTCAATCTATTCTAAATTTAAGACGGAAGTGACATCAATTGTAATGCAGTGTAATGTAATCGAACATTTACATAGCGCCGCTCCGAATGAACAGCGATCTCAACAGGTGTCGGTGCCTGGGCCAGCGAACAATTAAATCACCGTTTCTTCCTGAATTCCTCGATTCTCCGGGTGCTGTCAATCAAATGCACAGCCGACCTTTGATCGTTGCATCCTGATCTAATATAAGCTAAGTAGTTACAAAGCGCTCCTGTGGAATACTGAAGGCATCAGTCGATTGTCGCTACCAATCAAAATCACTAATTCCAGGATGAATCCAATCGAAAGCCAAAACGGAAATCGCGAAGGCACGGAAGCAATCTGCGGATAAAATGAGTGAAGAAAAATTGAAATTTTAGTTGAGACTTGAATGCCAGAAAAGATTGCGGCGGAAAATGACACCAGTGTGGCAGGAATGACTCCTCTACTTCTCTTGATCGGCTGTCGACCTTGGTGGATCCCTCCTTCTCGTTCTATTTCGTTCTGATAAGATGGCGAGTTCGGGACCCTCTCGTTTTCAGTTCGCCCTCCGCGGAATAGAACAGGACTTAGCAACACCACCAATGACCGAAGGCTAAGAACGAATGCATCTCTACTGCAAGCTCTGTTCGACAGTCGTAGTTTCAGTTTAAGTTAACGACACTGCGCGATAAAACAGGACGCTATAGTATGTGCTATTATTTTCTCCGACAGTCAATTCTGCTACAAGACTTTTGCCGGAAGAGATTTGCAAAGTCTAGAACCAGCAATAGAAAAGGCGCCTTTGCCTAAAGAGCCGTCCTTGCCACGGAACAGACAGACTGAGAAAGTCAGGAGAACTGGTCGAGTAGTAAGAAGTTCTTTCAGTCATCAAGACTGAATATAGTAAGGTTGGCTGAAATGTAGTGCCTTGAATACAATTATCCCAATCTTGATTGGTGCCTTTTAAATTTTATTCCACTAACCTATGCGTGATCTTACATCTATGCAACATCCCTCTACCTGTGCATGAATGCGACTCATCGTGTGGTAGATATCCTGCAACGAGGTCATTGGTGGAACGGGGTGTTTCTGAGCAAGAGTGAACCACACAACGGCGTCATCCACCAAATTCCTGTCGAGTGCTAGCATAGCGACATCTACAGCCATCTGCTGAGTCATCGGTCGCGTCGTCTGCTCCAGAATCGTTCCGTTGATGACGTCGGCGACGTTGAGTTCGTAGGTCTTTTGCAACCGGAGCAAGGCCGATTTAGCGCCTTCATAATCGTCATCTGTTGGCAGAATCTCGCGCAGAGAGTCAAACGTAGCTCTCGCATCTGCAAATCACAAGTCTTATATAGCTTATCATTGTCTGTCATCGCATATCGATTTCTTTAATGTTTTCACAGAGTTCCATTGTTTTTCGTGGCTTACCATAACTTTGACATTAATTATGGTTTTAAATATTTAATCATTGCTTTTAATAACTGCAGTTTTTTAATTGATTTTGATGAGGGCTAATTTTCGTTCATCGTGGTTTAGGCCCTATTATGGACTATCGTAGATTGGCATATTTTGTAATGGCTTATTGTGATTGACGATCATCTGCAGTATCATTAGAACTTATTCTTATTTGTATGTCAAAGAATATTATATATATATATATATATATATATTCTTAGATATACAAATAATATATATACATATCCCACAGACAGAAGTTTACAATATCTGATCTAAGTGACTTTCGTTCGACAAAACCGACAATGTTTATAGACAGAGTGGCCGAGTGGGTTGGTAACCTGCTCGTCACGCCGGCGCCCCGGGTTCGCTTCCCGGTCGGGTCGGTTTATCAGAGATTAATTTCACGGATCTTTACTGCGGGTGGCTCGGTCGCATTATAAACGTGGAGTACAATACAACACACAATACAACACATCACAATACAACTGGGGCGCGGTGGTTTGGGGTATGTTCGGTGCCTTGCAGCTGGAGGGTTGCGGGTTCGAATCCACCTCAAAGTCGCCGCGTAGGGGACCCTGGGCAAGTCCTTCACTCGCAATTGCTCATGCGCTTCGGCGTGAAACTCCGATTCAGCGTCCGCGCAGTAGTCGGGAGCGCCTCTGAATGGGCAATCTGGTAGGGGCGCTATAACAAGTGTTCAAATACAATACAATATATAAAATTGACTCTTTTCTTATAGACAGGACAGGTGGGTCCATCTAACTAAGCAGACGCATTTCGATGAACTGTACAGAATAGACGCGCCGTATACATAATACAGGTGCGCACGTCGCTCATTCAAACACCGTCACCGATGAAAGCCATAGATCAGGTCGACTTCACATGAACTGAAGGTGTTTCTGTACGCCTCACATGATGTATAGCAAGCGCAAATTAAATTATGCATGGAAACTTATGTTAAGTCGAACTTATGGTAAGTCGAAGAGTAGAGACTATAATATTTCTATGCTTGTATGTATGTAGTGCATTAATGTAAGTATATAAATAATGTATGAGTGAATATGTGTATGCAGATCATGCATTTATGCGTCTGTGCTTGTATGCAGGCATGTACGTATATATAGGCCATAATTATATGGATGTATTTATTATCGTCGTCGTATATACAGCTGTCTTCAGTTATGGGGTCGTCCATTAATTATGTCAACAAATTTTAGGCATTTTTTGATCCTCTTTTGTCAACAACTGTCAAACATTGACGGACCCCTCTCAAAAATTATGTCAACAATCCCATAACCCCCCCCCCTACAAAAAAGAAACACAATGGCTCAATACATGTAGAATAATTTTTTAAAAATTTTTACACTAAAAAATGCAATCTCGAATTTAAAAATATATGAGTTTAGTTTATTACCACCTTTTTAGTAGTATTAAACATTAAGCACTTTAATTTTTTTTAGCATTATTTAATGTTTTCGCTACCATTTTGAAGGGTCTGTGTTGATTCATTGGAAAAAAATTTGTTGACGTCAAATTGTACCGAACCCCCTCCCCCTTGTCAACAACTGTCAAACTTTCCCAAACCCCCTCCCCTGATTTTGTTGACATAATTAATGGACGACCCCTACGACTGGGATGATTTGGAAGAAGTGGACCGAGTATACCATCGATGGCCGTTGAGTCGTAGATGAGCGGCAGAATGTGATTTTTCCAGGTCGTGGTGAATCGATGGATCAGATGGAAGACATCGATTGGATGATCGGTGCTGGAAACCAACGGACTCTTTATTTCAGTCGTCCTTCTGTCCTCTTCCGCTTCCGCTACCAACCTATATAACCAACACCTCAACACTTACGCCTCTCCAGAATGTGTCACCGCTCGTCGTTTCCGACTTCGTTTTACCTTAGCCTCGACGTGGATGATTCATGCATTCATTCATTCAAAAATTTATATAGCGCCCTTCAAGGTAACTACTCAGAAGCGCTCCCAACTCCAGCCCGGTCAAAACGGTAAGATATCTAGTGGCCATAAAAAGTATCAGTACGTGATCTAGGCCCTTCTAGGGAACAGGCGTAGCTCAGAATGAAGGCTATTGCCTATTACAGGGAATGCACGGTTCTGCATAGTTGCTGTGCGGGCAAACGTGACCACCCCTACCCCTCTCAGCAGAGCGAAGGGAGCGACTACCCTGAGTCGGGAGCTCCGATACCTATTCGGTAGGCTGGCGCAAAGCCACGATGGCATCGCCAGGCTAGAGAGACAACTCTATATTCGATGCGCTGTCGGACAGGAAGCCAATGCAGAACCTCCAACCCTCCAAACACCTGGTGATTTCACGTGAAAGCGACCGTCGATTGATGCCTTGCA
This sequence comes from Aporrectodea caliginosa, assembly GCA_020284085.1. Taxonomy (NCBI): domain Eukaryota; kingdom Metazoa; phylum Annelida; class Clitellata; order Crassiclitellata; family Lumbricidae; genus Aporrectodea; species Aporrectodea caliginosa. The sequence continues at coordinate 1,859,433 of JACEVL010000021.1, read as the reverse complement.
GTATGATAACGAAAGAGATCATGGGATTAGATTAATAGATTTCATTAGACCTGTCGAGTTCGTCCAGTTTCTGCCGTTCTCTGCTGATGTAGGACTTCAGGGCTTTGATCAGATCGACTTCACCTTCCTCCAGCATCCGCAGCTGAGCAGATGATGCGAAGACATCGTCACCAATCGTCAATCGACAGTAGACAAGAATCTCTAAGAAGTACAGAAGAAGAAAAGGAGAGGCCATCTTGACCTGCCGCCACACAAGACGTTTGTTTCTATACCAATAGATGTCATATGTAAATGTATATATGGCAACTAGAAGGCTTAGGCCTCCATTCCTCGGTGGAATCCGCCTGTGCAAGTTAGCCCCGCCCATTCATACGTGGTATATAGAAGGCTGGGCCTTGTAAAAACCTGAAGCCTTCTTAGCGCGAACCAATAACAAAAGAGGTTTTTCTTGACATATTTGAGGACACAGATATAAATTATTTAAGAATCCGGTAGGACAATAAGGGTTGAGATCCTTCCAATGTCACGTTGTTTTCTGTTATCACTCATAGAAAAATATCAAGTAGGAAAATCCGGAACAGTTCAGGAACTTCAGGTGATGTTTTTCAAACTGACCGTTCCGGTATATTGCCGCAACCTTACAGTTGTATGACCTGAAGTGTTCAGATACTAAGTTCTTAACTTTTCTTCGAGAGAAGAAATAAAATAGAATTTTATTTTACGTTCCAGATTATTTCGACTTCGCAGTATTGGCAGTAATATATATTTCTATAATAATAATAATAATAATAATAATAATAATAATAATAATAATAATAATAATAATAATAATAATAATAATAATAATAATAATAATAATAATAATAATAATAGTAATAATAACTTAGGATGAAACGGACTAAGATAAATAATTAATCGTTAAATATATAAACGCCATTGAAACAAATTTAGTAGGCACGTGACTACTGCAATTATCTTTCATTAACCTTGAATCCACACAACTCAAGAGTCTGCAACTCATCCAAAACTCACTGGCCGAAGCTGTCACCAGAACGCCCAAGCATCATCACATCACACCCATCCTCAAATCATTCCATTGGCTAAAAATCCCAGAGCGAATTCTCTTCAAATCCGCATTGTGAAAAATCGACTCCTCTCTCTAACCTACCACTCCCTACAATACTCCCAGCCCAGATATCTCCGCGAACTCCGACTCGACTCATCTGATCCTCTACTTTCCAATTCTCGACCAAAACGACACCCACCACTATACAGCTATCCCCCTCTGATCCTCTGGAAACCGGACTCGGACCTCCTTCGGACTACTCTTTTGGACAACCCCTCTGACTATACGCACTCATGAATAAGCCGGTGCACCGCGCTGGGCTTTCCATTGGCGCTTTAGAAGTTTGGAGATTACGATTACGATTGCGACTCGCAGCTGACGCATCGCGTTAACGCGACACGGATTCTCTCTCTCTGGTCAATGCATGTAGAGCTGCGCGGTTTAATCGAAATGTCAATTAATCAATAAAATATACATTAGCATAACTGCAAAAACTTATCGAACGGAGATGGCCATCCATTTAGTACGTATGTACAATTGTACATACGCATGGAGTGGGAGGGAGATAACTGAAATCCATCTCCTTGCTTATTGGGAAGGGGGTCTACTGACAATGTACGTACGCACATTAAACGGGGAGGGGTAAGCCTCAATAAAACTTTGTCTATAAATTTTTTTATTGGCCTTCCAGGCAATTACAATAGGGAGAAAGAAAAGGGTGGGGAGATCACACACTTCCTAAATCCGCCCTGTTAACTACACACTGGCCCAAGATGTGAGCGGCCAGGGTACTAGCAAGTTCGTGCTGTTTGCTGGTACCCTGCTGCTTGGTGTTTGAGTGTGTGCTTTAGAAAGATGTTGACTCTACAGCCGACGCATCACTACGCGAAACGTCTCTCTTTGACTTGCATCGAGCTTCTCGGTGTAATCGATATGTCAATAAATCAATATAATATATATTAGAATGAACTGCAAAAACTGGGCACGGATGGGGCCCTCCATTTAGTAGCACGCATGGAGGGTGGGAGGTCACCGAAATGCATCTGCTTGCGTATTGGGGAGGGGTTGGTAATGTACGTATGAAAGGATCTTTACTGCGGGGTGGGAGTGGTCGCATTAATACGTGATGTACTTTAGCAACACAATACATTGGCACCACAATACAACTGGGTCTGCGGTGGTTTGGGGGTATGTGTCGGTGCCTATGCAGCTGGAGGGTTGCGGGTTCGAATCCATTCAAAGTCACCGCGTCAGGACCTGGGCAAGTCCTTACTCGCAATTGCTCATGCGCTTCGGCGTATATATTCAGCGTTCGCGCATAGTCATGGATATCTGAATGGGAAATCTGGTAGGGGCGCTATAACATAGTGTTCAAATACAATATGCTCATATATATATATATATATATATATATATATATATATATTTTATTATATCGATAGAGAGAGAGACAAGGGGCATAGTGCCCTGAGGGAAATGTTTTCCTCACAAGACGGATAGACCGTTCCATAGGATTCGGGGCGGGGTGTGCGTGTCAAGCATACGTACGCAGGTAGGAGTGCAAAAAGTACAGGTGCGTACAGCGAAAGTGAGGGGGTCAAGTTTTCCGGATTTCTTCGTATGTACTAAATGGATGGTCCCATACTATCAGCAGTAATGGCTGCGGATCCCTCCCGCACATGAATGACATGCCGCGGCGTGCTGCCACATGCAGTAATTGTTTTTATTTTAAATTACTGGCCCAGTTAGCAACATCTATAAGAGTGTAGGCTGCGTGCCTGCATGCGTCTCACGCGCCTCTGTGTAAGAGAGCGTGCGGTTCGCTTCCCGAAGGTGTGTTATTTCAAGGATTGCAATCTCGGGCTATAGGACGTGGCGCCTATTCAAACGGGCAAGCCGTGGTGAAGGATCTCTTCCGATCACTTCATTGAAAAATGAGCACGGTCGAGGCCATATACGGCCGATATATAAAATCGAGTACATGTATATTTATCGGATTGATAAGCCTACTATCGGCAACAGTGGCTGCGGATCCCTCCCACACATCATGATCACATGCTTCGGCGTGCTAGCGACATGCAGTTCTTGTTTTTGTTTTAAATTAATTTAGACACAATAAATGACTGTCTTCACATTTGACAGCAACTTGTTTCCACAGCATATCTTATCACAAATCACTGCATTTTACCCCCATTGAAATGTCCAGCTGTTGCAGTTAACTCTCTTGCCCCGTAAGGCCGAAATATCGGCTTGACGTTCTTTATCGTATTCCCGTAAGGCCGATAAACCGGCTACGTTGAACTTGTCAAATACCCGTAAGGCCGATATTTCGGCATCGCGTCTAAATTTTATCCCCGTAAGGCCTGTAAATCGGCTATGGTAATTAGGTATGTCTATTTCAATCCTGCATTGACTCAGACAATGTACTCGTACTTTTAGTGTTATTACGTCACTTGAAGGTCAATGTCAAGTGAGTTTCTTGCAGTGCAGTAGCATAAATAAACACGACCATAGCCGTTGAAAATGCCGAAACGCAAGGCATCTAGCAGGTAGAATGAAACAACTGTTGCGAAGAAAACATTTAATGGAAAACGGTATACCCTTGGACAGGCGAGAGAAAGGATTATGGGCAGTGATAGCAGTAGAGATGAATCAGTTGAAACCGGAAGTTATGGGGACGTTCCTACGGCAAGCATGGCTGCGCATGTGAGTGATAATCGTGATGTTTCTATCGATGATGGGTGCAGTAAAGTGAAATTCTGGCGCTAAAACATTAGCTAGCTATCAGAAACTTCTACTTATATATCAGACTTCTCATCAGAGACAGTAAAATTTCAGTTTACATGCACTCTGAAGTTAGTTATTTTAGCACAGGAGCTCAGGGTTATGGGCGTTTTCGCACAGGGCTGTAGGGTTATCTCACTTTCGCTGTGGGAGCTTAGGGGCGAAAGGGTGGCCTATGTGTAGAAAATGCTATAAACAATGACTATATATATCTATATCTTTTGTGTTTAATTACTTAGATGAAGGCATTGATAGCGATACATTTATGGAGTTTTGTATTGTATTGTATTTACTAATTTATATAGAGCCGTTCACAGCAGTGGCCACTCAGTAGCGCTTTTAGTGTGAGAACCCCTAGAGAGAAGACGAAGGTTTTGAGGAGGGAGAAGGATGTAGGAAGAGACCCAGAATGAATGGTAACACGTGGAGAGGAGGGAAGGGTTTGGGCCATAGTTGTTAAAAACGGTAATATCAAAATAAAAAACGGAAAAAACGTCGTTTTATTGAAAAAAATAAAAAACAAAAAAAACGAGAAAAAAACGGAGAAGAAAATAATTTGACTTTGCTACATCTTTTACTGCATTTTAAAATTAAAAACCTTGTTTACACAATTTAATTTTAATAAACAAATAACATAACTTTATTAGTAAACACCAAATAACAGTAATCTACTAGAATTATTTTCTTTTACATACGTTTGGTTTAAAAAGAAATTGATAAATTAAAAATATTGAAATCTTTTCAAATTTAAATTTCATACATAAGTCCACATAAGTCCATGCTGACATAAGCAATTAAAAAGTAAACTTTGTAAGTATATAGAGTGTACTTAATTAAAAATTGTAGATCTACTTACAATTTTGATTTATATAAGAACTTAATATGGAGTAATAGGCCTATCCGTCAGTTTATCAGTCAATCAGAGATTACTGAGTACAAAGACAACATTTCGCATTTTGGATAACTTAGAAATTCAAATAACTTTTATAAATTTTATTTCATGAACTGTGTTGTTTATTTCTCAACTGATGACACTAAATAATGACGTAAATTAGATGAATCTATGAAAGGACGGAGACAACGTAAGGGATATCAGAAAAAAATAAAATTGAACAGATAGTAACAGACAGTGAATATCTAAATAAAGTTACATATAAAAAATAAAAAAACGGAAAAAAACGAGACGAGAAATAAAAAACGAAAAAAACGACGTTTTTTGGAGCAAAATAAAAAACGAAAAAACCCTTTTTTACAACTATGGTTTGGGCCATGGTGGTCCTATCTCGTGGAACAAAGAGAATATGCCTGTCCAAGCCTCCAAGGAACAGAGAGGTAGATGAGAAACTACACAGAGAAGGGACGAATGTGATCCTGAGATATTTAGGAGCAATGCCCAATTTGGCCATAAGGACTAGGACAAGAACTTTGAACTGAATTCGAGCTGTGAGAGGAAGTCAGTGCAATTGATTTATCATAAAGGAGGAGCTAGGCCTATGAGAGAATTTAGGAAGGCGAGCAATCAATCTTGCAGCAGCATTGAGAACCGACTGGATAGAGGACAGACGGACCTTGGGAAGAACAGAATTGCAATAGTGAATTCTGGAAAAGACAAATGAATGGACTATTGAAGTCAATGTGGATGAGGATACAGACCTGCAAATGGCCCTCATACGTCGGAGATGAAAGTATGTGTGAGCTGAGTGATATGCTAAGAGAAAGTAAGAGAACTGTCCAGCGTGACATCTAGGTCACATACACTAGTAGAGAAAGTGAAGAAGCAAAGAAGGTAATAAAAGAGGCAAGCGGGATGCTTCATGGATATATGCAATGAGCATCACAATGGCTGACATGCATATTAGACTTCAAAAATTAATACCGAAGTCAAGGTAATTTTATGAATATTGATTTTTGTCAGAACACCACTTAAGTTGTAGAGCCCAAAGAAATTTGAGTCTGTGAATAGTTACACAACTCGTCTTAAAAATTTTCATGTGTTAATTCCTCCTCGCTCTTTGCGATGCAATAGTGGTGCATGTATAAGAACATTTTCTGATTTTAGAGCTTTGCGCAGGCAGACGCTGCACATCAAGAAGGCACGGGGACCCTACTTAAGCATTTGACGCATGCACATCAAGAATTACTTGTGTAGCAATAAATTGTTGAAGAATTGGGAAGTAATTCCACATTTGTGTGATGACACTAAGGTTGAATCAGATCACTCGTAGGAAAGTGGACAGCAGCAGTGATCGACTGAGAGTCACGTCATGGACTTGGCCACTGCCCGTATACTCTGGCAGTGCCACTACCATTGCCTGGATAATTATGTTCTCTATGATACAGCATCGACAAACAGTAATCAGTCATGCGATCAGTCCGCAACCAGAATTTCATCATAATAGCTCTGGAATTATTCCGAACCTATATATGCACACCGTTCAGCAAATAAGAAAACCGAACGGTAACCTAAAATTTAGACTACGGTTTCTTGTTTGCTGAACGGCTTGTATTGTTTAGAAATAATTTAATGTTAATAAACTGACAAAGGCATTGTTAGTTGACATTGTTCTCTGATTAGGAGACACATGTGCAAATGGCCTCAATCGAACAGACTGCAGGATCTGAGAAAATTAGAATCTCCATTAAAATAATATGAATAGACCTAAATTAGATTCGCGTCCATCGTTCCTTTAAGCCTATCGAGACTACCGAAGCCTTAGACAGCATCTATTCGATGACCAATTAAGTCGCTGCCAACTGATGATAGACGTTGGCTGCTTGTTACAATTCCAGCCAAGATTGTAAGGATTTCCATCAGTATATAGCTCCTTCGCTGTTCCGATAATGACAGCAAGACAGAGCTTTAAATTTTAAAGCTCTTCCCCAAACAACAGATGTAACACAAGGGCAGCTTCTCACTCGAAAAAAATTGCATAAAAGAGTTCTGCCACTAACTGGACGATTGAACAAAATCCAATTGATTGACACATGAGTAACTATTCTCATCGCCTCAGACTTCTGACGTGGACAGGCGTCGATTCCGAGTCATTCGGAGACAAAATTCTCTCATACAACTCCGCGAGACAGCGCATCCTACAACAGTACGTCTTTCACTCGCCAGATGACCTCATCCAATGTAGTGAATGAATCACACGTTGTCGGTCAGTCGGGTGCGCACACGCAAGCACGCACACACTCAAGTACACACGCACATACAAAGATACACGTGTACAAATAGACTACTAAACTAGTCCACACGCATAAACACACTAAGCCAATGAAGACAGATCGTCGCCATGACAGACATATTCGATAACTCAAAGTAGACTATTACAAGAGTCGTAGTCGTAAATTCTGCCTACTCTTGTTACTTACTTACTTTACCCCTCCACCCGATCACAACCACTCGGCAGAAGCTTCTGATAGCCTATTCTGCCCATCACAGTCGGCGTCATACACAGAACTATTCAGCGGTTGCATTCAATTGCCCTCGACCAGCTGAAGGTTTCCAGCATAAATTTCGCCTCGAAAGATGTGAATATGGAACTATGTGACGAATGGATTAAATAAGATTTTAAAGTCAATTGCCGATTGCCGTCAAAGCCAGCCAACCACTGTGAAAATGTAGATAATGAAGGAATAGTCCTGGAATAAATATTTGCAAGCAGAATTTCCAAATGTTTGCATTGCTCTGCGTAGGTTATATATCATACTCGTACACCTCCTATGTCTAACTGCAGCGATGACTGAGTTTAGTCACCTAAAGCGCATCAAAAATGCTTCATGATCTGCGATAGGGCAAATAGACTGACAAGTTTAACACTTATGAACAGTGAGTGTGAGATTGTACAACGGCTTAATTTTCAGAATATTGTTGTCAGTTGTTTTTATATGAAAGCAGTATCATAAACCAATAGTGTTTAAAAGTCGGCCCTCCTCCCTTCGTCTGGCCCGCTGAAGATGTTTTTCTGGTCGACACAGCCTTGCCTAAAGACTACACAATCTGAGAAAAAAGTATTAAACATTTGTCCTTTTCAAAGGTTAACAAGTTTTATGTGATGTTCATGACTGATAATGAATCAAAAATAAGATTTTAAAAGCCTAATTTGACTGTCTTTATGCTACACAAATGCACCATTTAAGATTTAGTTTGCAAAAGATTTCCTGCGGATTCAGCTCACTGAGCCCCTACCAGAGCCCCTGGACTCTACATCATTTTGCTCAGACGAATTCGGCATCCTGGCCTGCCACTTGTGATTCTTCTATTTACTTGAACAGTGTTTGCCACCGAAAAATGTTCCATTTGATATCATATTGTCTAGCGCAGAGATTCTGTTTGTCTTGCAGTTTTAGCGGCGTATAAATGTTCAATAACAAGTACAATTACTTTTAAATTAGTTACGTGATATCGAACTCAAAGGAGGAAGATGAATTTCTCCCTGAAGAGCCACGTTATACTTGCCGATCATTACCCTGTATTATAATAATCGAGGTGGCAACTTATTGTCAGCTATAGTCCAGTAGAGAGGTGGAGGGGCAACGATTGCAGCTGTAGGGGTCCATCAGGGCTGCTGAAACAACTAACTCGAATGTAATACAGACGAGAAAATAGATCTTTACACTAAACTCGCTTACTCACTAAAGGTGACTACTGTTTACTTCCTATTATCATTCCCATTTTTTGTACCGATATTCTGTGTGTCTCCTGCATGGTTTTGTCATTAAACGTATGTATACATAATTATATTATAATTATAACTTAGTAAAATCATACCAAGCATAACAGTACGGCCTACTTGTAAACCTCTCTACTGAATTTAAACGCATATTGGGCACACTTTCAAAGACTGGAACCTGGAATTGTCTGCCTTTTAAAATCATAAATTAGCTAATCATTGGGTCACCTTCCGTGTTCCTTAAGTGCATGAAGTCGGTTTTCTTTGATGATGCTATGGTGGGCCTCTGTTTGATCGGGAGCGATGCTGATGAGTTTTTTCTTGAAGTTGCGCTTTATAAATTTTCACTTCTGTTATGTTATGATCTGAAGTTGCTCAAAATTACTATTATGACGATTATTATGTTATTGTAGTCTGTATTGTCTAAAGTCTTAAGTGACACTATAATATTATTGCAAAAGACGAAAGCATTGCATTATAGGTGAATTATTTTTCAATTTTCTCTGAAACTGCATAGACACACGTTAGAGCATGAATGCTGTTATTGTTCATTGTTTTGAATTGCTGAATTGGAAACAGACTAAGTCTTTGCTGCCAGAGAAACGTCGGTCACGCACAAATGCATCGATCCGTGGCGATCAACAGGTAGAAAGTCGTATCAGATCGACTAAAAATCAGATATCGATCGAGAGATCACAGGGTCTTCGGAATTCCTGGCCAAACTCTCGAATCCATTTGTTTGCCACTGAAACAAATAGAACAAACAGCAAATATAGCATCCAACAGAAGCTCCTTACACCTTGGTACAAGTATGGTAACATTCAGAAAACGGGAGTTAATAAGAGACATGACAGCTAATATAGTGTAATTGCTTACACGACGCCTGCATTCAACATTGGAGGGTATTCCTTCAAACCTGAAAACCGGTGTCCCGTGATTCTCCAGCAACGTTGTTAGAACACGTTCCTCCCCCGGAGACCATGCTCTACAACAGAGTCTCCATCGGGGAGAGTATTTCATCCCCCGTTGAAATAAACCCTCCCAGGGGACTTTATTTCAACGTGAGATAGGCTACCGTCCATCACATTCACATTTATAACCAACCAATCATGAACTTTATTCCAGCTTCATTTGGGTTTACAAATGCTTGAGTTATGTTTTCAAGGCTGCACTGGATTCATAAACAAATCATAGAAGAGCAAGCGATTTGAATATTTTGGGAAGACTGAAATAAAAGCAGAAAATCGAAATGTGTTAGAGTCAAGTAATAACGCTTGCACTTGTTTTAGAATGTTCGCAATGATCTATTTTTCCTGCCTCCTCGCCTGTCAACTGATAAAGTTGGGAACTCCGCTGGTGCTTGGTTTTCAACGCATGGTACTAGAAGTTTGTCCGCATTGCCTCGGCATTATACAAAGCTTGCAAATACAGCATCAATTGGTGCATGGAACAGAGATCACTGATCACAGAATCGTTTCAGAAACCAATGCTAACTAGGACCAGTAAAATATCTACTTCTAGTCAGCGCCATTTCTTTAATTGCTATAACAATGTGTGTAATCTCTTCCTTTGCGTATAATGACATAAGAATGCCCGAAATCCTAGTGGTATTATTACATGCCATAAATGCTACTATAAAACAATCATATATTTCATATCTTTCTTATTTCATATTTAGACCTATTTCATGTCAAATTCAACTAATAAACACAAAAGTAATTTATTTCAGAAGATGCACAAATTATTAGATCCTATTTAAAATTATATAGAAAAGCAACCTAAATTAGGGGGGGGGCGATTTTAGTATGGGTAGACTTTGTATCGTAGATGAGGAGATTCTCTTTCAATGGCGGAGACTTTGTCCCCATACAGAGTCTCCGGGGAGACATTATTTCAGCCAGTGGGAGACTGTTTCGAGTTGAAACTTTACACCTTGACACCAGCCAGCTGTGCCCGGCTTCAATGAGATTCACTAGTACGAAAACGGTGCTCAAATATCTAACTGACCGTCTCACTATACAATGTCTCTGAGCGCCGTTTTCCCATTTATTAACGGCGTGGAAGAACTATTTGCTTAGGACTTATAAAGGAACTTTTTATTCTCAGCGGCTTTAACTTCCTATAAAACCGTAGCGTAGAGATATAGGCCTACTTGAGATAAGCTATACCAAGTGACAAGACAAATGAATTTAGAATGAAGCTTGAATACAGCAAGGGCTAAACACTTTCAGCTGTATAGGCCAAAGTGACAAAATGTTTCATCAACGGCATTTCTGATCAATTTTATCATTAGTTCTGCGAGTATAGTCGATCGAGAGACTTAATAATGTACAAAGTAACAAACCCCATTTCTCTCCAATGAGAACAGGACAACCGGCGTGGAGGGATAGAGGCTCCGGGTCACCAGAACGCTTGTAGTTGTACCAGAACACCGCTGCATTCTAAAAATCAACAAAATGAAAGTTGCTCGAAACATAAAATTCGTCAAATAAACGCAGAAAGAGAAAATGCGTAGAGAAAACACATGGCAAGCCTTCTTTCAGAGCTTAATTATCACTAGGGTTGCACCTTTCGAGCTAGGAAGTCGGGACGCAATTTCATCGTAAAACACCTCACGAGTTACGATCATGTGGGGGGCGGCCGCGCAAGTCGTGCAACCGTGTAATTTTGTGTTTAAATGTAGGTATTACAGATTTGTGTTAGGCACAAATATCTATCTTTCTATGAAATTTATATAGCGCCCCTTCAGATAACCACTCAGGGGCGCTCCCGACCCAGGCCCGGTCAAAAAGAAAAGTCTTTAGTAGTCTATAAAAAGAGCCATAGATGTCTCGTGGGAGAGAACACAGGTCAGAGGGGAGGCTTTTCCAAAGAGAAGAACCCACTTCTGAAGTGAGAGAACAGGATGCAAGTAGAGACTCCATATCAGCTGTAAAGAGAATGTAGAATGGGTCCAAGAACAGAACTCTGGTGGAGACCAAAAGGAGCAGGACGCCAAGACGAGCGAGATGTGTGAAAAATGGTACAGGTAGGGCGCTTCGAAAGATAGGAAATGATCCAGAGGAGTGGTAATTGCTTTTGCATTCTAAATCATGGTAAATTCGCAACTCTGATTTCCGCAATTCTGTGAAATTGTGACTGAGCTTTATTAAATAGTTTTAGAACACATGCAGATTCTGTCGATCAGATCAAGTTTTCAAGCAGCCTTCTTGTGCGATGATTATGATTTTGAAGTAAAGAAGTATTTTAAATTATTCCTCACAGCTTTCAAGAGCGGGTTTTATCCTAAAACAAAGTTTTCGAACTCCGGACATGTCATTCTATAAATTGTTTTCAGAAGCAATTCAGGTTCGACAAGTTCAACACACATTCTGTTACGCTGGTCAGTCCATATAAGCTTATGTTCTTCATTAAAGAAGTGTCTTTCAACTAGAGCATTGCTCAATGGCACCGACAACACATGCTCAATGAGTTATTGCAAGATTGAACAGTTCGTTGCTTTGAAAAATTCAACCCATTTCAGATCTGCACCTTTATCTGGCATGCTTATAACCTTCGGCAAAACTGCACAAAGGTAAGTAAACTCGTTGCAAAGCTGATCTCCGTCACCAACCATCGAAGAACACCTAGCAGTATAGTTAGTACGGTCATTGCGTTTTAAGTCACAACATTATCAACATATTGTTTGTTTGGTCACAAATTTGAAAGTCGGGACATTTGGCTGTCAAGACTAGGTCAAGTCGAGACACAGAACATTTGCCTCGAATTCGGGACGACGGGTGGCAACCCTAATTATAACCGCCTACATCCTATATAGGTGTCAGTCTTTTTGGAACATATGAGTAGGAATATGAAAACATTTCGTTATGAACATCTATAATTGCAAAAAACAAAGAGAAATGTCCACGATGCAGTGGTCAAATACAGTTTAGGTCGCTGCACAGTATACATAAATCATTGAAATCTCTATACATCCGGCTGGATGTAACGCCACAAATACTGATTTGTGGACAGCATTGGCTGCAAGCCAGTTAGCGACATCCTAAAGATTTCTTCTCTCGGGTGGCTGAAGATGCAAAACCACGAAGCAAAAAGATGATAATTATGTTCTTCAGTGTTGTTGTTGTTGGTGATGATGATGATAATGATGACGATTAAGATGACGACTACGACGTAATGATGAGACTGATGAAAAAATGTTGTTGGTGATAGCGATGATAACGACTACGACGATGAAGATGATGTCGCATTTACCTTAACAGGTCTCGTTCCGAGGTTTAGATGAGGAAAGACAGTCGCTCCACCGGCCTCAACGTGATTTAGCTGCAATTATATCAAATTTCCTTAATATAAATTAACTTCCTCTGGAGCTTCGCCTCTTTCCTTGGACCTTCTTTCCTATGTTCTCACCTTAAGACTGTTCTTTTTGGCCGTGCTGGAGTCGGGAGCGCCTCTGAGTAGTTTCCTTGATGGGGCGCTAAACAAATGTTCGATATGAATGAATGAATGAAATTATACAATGAAATTGGTAAAAAGAAAAGCAGTGACACCGAATGACAGATCTGAAAGAGGCAGACAGACGGAGGTTTCTCTTAAGATTTACGATGCACCTGCATAATTATGCAAAACATTAACGCAACGATTTCGTCATTGAAAGGGGAGATGCAAATTGCAACCATTGGAAGAGAACTTGGAACTGACGTAGATCATGAAAGTTGCCATTCTGTCGCCTGCTTCCTTTATATCTCCGGGAATCTCGATGCGCTGATAGCGTTCCTGAAAATCAGCCAAAAAGGAAATAAATTCACCAGATGATTAACAAGACGATTCTCAAGATAGCTCCCAAACTGATTCACAAGATGATTCACCACATGATTCACAAAATGATTAACAAGATGATTCACAAGATGATTAACAGGATAATCCTCAAAATCTGAATCAGTGTAAAAGTTACTTATGACAGTTGCGTTTATTTCTCGATTATTGGGAGAACTAGTCGTTTATTGAGTTTTTAATAAATAACGATTATAATAATAATCAGTAATATCCAATAATAATAATAATAATAATGACAATAATAATTATAATAATAATAATAATATCGTATAATAATAACTAATCGTTTAATTGGGCTTTTAATAAATAAAGATGATGATAATGATAATAATAATAATAATAATAATAATAATAATAGTTTATTAATTCAAACTGACAAGTACGCAGTAAGATTGCATGATATACTGTAGTAACAGGTGATTACAAGTTAAACAGTGTTGAATTTAACTGTATGGCAGCCTGTAAGGCGCCCATTGTCCTACTGCTCATTTTACAGTTGTCCCTGAAGGAGTGGATGGCTAGAGTCCTTCTGATCTTCGCGCCAACATTCAACCATTTCCTCTCCCCGTCGTAGTTCTGCAGTATCCATAAAACTGGCGAGAAAAGTTCTTTTAGTGTTTGATTGTGATAAAGCGCTTCAGAAATACACGCAGCTGACTGCATTTAATGACGAACGATAAAATAGTTCTACAGTATCGATTTGAAACGATTGACAAATGATTCACAAGAGAATTCAGGAATTCAGCTCATAACGTATATATATATATATATATATATATGGACAAATTTATACATAAAATATTTTTACACATATATATATAAAATATATACATAGGCAAATTACCGGGTCGTGATCGTAATGTGACCAGTAATGTCCCCCGAGTCCGTAATTAGACATCTGAAACAACACGCATAACATCGAACTGCAATTAAAGAGATCCAGATTTATCATTTATGTGATATTCCACCCTACATGTATTTCATGGAATCCCTTTTGTCAAATGGGATTCCATGAATGCGGAAACTGTTTACATACAGTTTCCGCATTTCGAATTCAACTGGTTCACACGATTTTCAATGTCGTTTAATCTTAGAATCTTTCAATCGCGCGTTTATTCTCTAAAGTGATCGTCGAATATCGTAATAATAATAATACGACTTTAATGACAGCCTAGACAAAGTAACGGGCAGAAAGACATGCATAGGAGACGTTCGACTGGATATTAGTTTTTAAGTTGTTTTTATGAATGAGGTGTCGTATGAATTTACGAAAGCATTTCCACCTGGATAGGCTCCCCGAACGGATGCTTCGTTTGCAGTCCAGTGGTTTCGGAGATGCGTTTCGAAATGCGATCAACCACCAAATCGCCCATATTGTCGAAGAAAAAGGCTCTGAAACAGAAATACTAACAACCTCTACTCCTACTCTTCCCATCCTACTCTTTCTACGTCTTACTTTCTTCCTACGTCTTCTTTTCTTTCTACTCTTTCTCCGCTTCCTTTTCCTTTATTCCTTCATTTCCTGCTCTTCCTGCTTCCCCGAACTCCTCCTTCTTCTCCTCTTCCTCCTATTCCTCTCTTCTTCTTCACCTTTGGTTTCTTTTTATTTCTTCCTTCACCTTCTGTTCATCCAATTTTTACTTGACCTCCTCAGAAATGACAAATCAGAACTTAACCATTTTAGGTTTTGAAGATGGTCTTGTTGAATTGTTTGACTTATGGCGTTTTGCGTAAAGTTATGATGGCGAAGACTAACAGTGATGACGAAAAAGATGATGATGCTGATGACGACGACGCTGGCGATGATGATGATTATGACCTACGTGATAAAAGAAATCAAAGAACAAAAAGGCAAGAAGATGAGGTGATAGACTGCTTGGCTGAGAATTTCCTCTTACGTTTTGCCCACTCTGTGTTCGGTAACCTCCAGCTTGAAAAAGTCTCCAACCTGTGCTCTCTGAATCTAAACATCACACATATGTAAATAATGTGGCATGACCCGGCGACAAATTTGCGCCTTTACCTATGAATCGGTCATTGTATTTTAAACACTGACTTTTTTAATTAAATAAATTTTAATTTTGGTGTGTGACATCTTTATTAAGACTAAATGTTTTTAAATTGAATCAAATTTGATCAACCATAATGCATTCATTTTCCATTATTAAAAATAAGATTTATGTGTATCTATATTGCCACCAATGCCCACCATCTTGCCCCAAGCAGGCAACAAACCTGCCCCAGCAAAGGGGCAAGTTGGTTGACTTTTAGAAAATTTGTGAGATCATTTTTTGCAAACTTACAAAATATTAGGATGCCTGCTTTTGTGCTAGAATGTAGCTGTTATTGATAGATACGTTGTGGAGAAAAACCAATTGTGTTGGCATCATCGTAGACGATCATTTGTAAAAAAAACTGATTTATCCGCCAACTTGCCCCCACGTCCCCGGCCTGGTGGGGGTACATGGGAGCAGGAGACCGAGAACGCCTGGAGCGTTTCACTCTGCGACTGAGAAGTGCGGGGTTTCTGCCGGGAGATGCCCCGACTGTCGATGGCCTGGCCAGTCGAGCTGACGACGTGTTGTTCAAAGCCATCATAAATGACCCCGGGCATGTCTTACGTCGAATGTGCCAGGAGCGTCCGACAAGTCGATATGACCTCCGACCTAGGCCCCACCCTTTCGTCATTCCAGCAAAGGACAGCAAGAACTTTCTACCGCGCATGCTGCACAAAAACACTTACTAGCTGCTCTGTGTGGTCTTACATTCCATAAAGAGTACAACAATCCAATACATTTATCCAGTATAGATATGAACATTATCCATATCTATAATTAGTCTTAGCTCCTTTATAATTACAATTAGTTACGCACTTTTGTCGTTGGCTGCGTTATGACAGCCAGTTTTCAATAAACGAAAATACAATACAATACAATACTCTCCTTATCTGCCTCTTTCTCCTCCTCCTTTTCCTTTAACGGTTTAACCCATCTTTTCCTGCTCTTCCTGCTTCCCCATCTCCTCCATCTCCTCCTATTTCTGTCCTCTTCTTCACCTTTGCTTTCTTCCATTTCTTCCTTCACCTTCTGTTCTTCCTATTTTTACTTCTCCTCAGAAATGACAAAACAGAACTGTACGAGTTTAACTTTCCTCAATTTTTGACTTCCGGAGTTTTGCATCGCGTTTTGCGTTCTGACTGAAGACTAACAGCGATGACGACAAAGATGATGACGGCGACGATGAAGACGGCGACGATGGAGGTGTAGCGGGCGATGATGATGATTATGACCTATACATGATACATGGAAAGAACAAAAATGCAAAAAAGATGAACTGATAGACTGATTGGCTGAGAATTTCCTCTTACGTTTTGCCAACTCTGCCTTCGGTGAACTCAGCCTGCAGAGAGTTTCCAACCTCTGCTCTCCGAATCTAAACATCACACATAATAATGTAATATAGGCCTAACCCCGTTGTTTTCCTACTATCATACTGTAGTTATGATTGTATGCTTTGCTTGCTTCTGTTGGAAACAATAAAATTTATGGTTATGGTTAACATATTTTGGTTAATTTAGCACAGACTGACTTCAGGAACTGATCGCTGGCATCAACAGTTTAGAAATATTACGACCATAACCTGTGTGAATTATCCTTATTAAAGTTATTATCTGTGATTGCGTATTTACCTACAACTCGACTTTTGAAAGGCGTCGTAACAGTTCAGTAATTGTCTGATTGTGTTTACTTGAGTCACGGGTGGATGCAGGAGTTGAAAAACGGAGGAAGGAAACATTTATCATGGCCAAGCTATACTTTAGTCAAAATTGTTGACGCATTTGTTAATCATCAAAGTTTTTACCCAGCTTCATGATTTCAAGAACCGACATTTCTTCGGTTTTGCAGTCATTGAACAATTTCGGACTCTCTTTCGCCGCCTCTTACAAATTTCCGCATTTTCCAGAGATTATCGCTTGGCGAAAAGGTTGGATAAATATAAATTTAAAGTAAAGTAAATTCATGTAGGATAAAGTTAGAACAACGTACAATAAGGTAAGTCGAGGTAAAATAAGCCTATAGTAAGAAAACATCAGGTAAGGTAGCATGATATATGGCAATCGTTCATTTAGTAAACTACATGCGTCTATCGTTAACAGGCATTCGTTGTTCGGCGGTTTCTATAGGATCTTGCAGCTGAATCTCATGTATTAGCCAATCTATCAGTTTCTACATGTAGAGGAGGGGTTCTAGCATTGTTGACAAATTTTAAAGGGGGCTAGTTCAGGTGCTGATAGCAGACTTGTATACGAGACATAAAACTCGAGACCGACTGCCTAAAATTTGTTAACATAATTAATGGACGACCCCTTAGTCAAAATTGTAGACGCATTTCTTAATCATCAAAGTTTTTCGACCCAGACAACTCATGATTTCAAGGACCGATATTTCTTAGGTTTTTCAGTCACTGAACAATTATCGGACGCTCTTTCGCCGCCTCTTACAAATCTCCGCACATTTCCAGAGATTATCGCTTGGCGATAAGGTTGGATGATGTAAATTTAAGGTAAAGAATTAAATTCAGGTAGGATAAAGTTAGGATAACGTACAATAAGGTAAGTCGAGGTAAAATAAGCCTACGTAAGAAAACATAAGGTAATTTGTGCACGATATATATATATATATATATATATATATATATGTGTGTGTGTGTGTGTGTGTGTGTGTGCTGTGTGTTAGTGTGTGTGTGGGTGTTTAGCGGCCCCCAGTTTATATAAATCTAGTGTGTGTGTACATTACAGGCTAACACTCAAAAGTAATCTGTACATTGATGTGTTCCTATACTCAAATTCAATCAACTAAATTCTTGGGTGTTTATGTAGACCCCCAGTTAACATGGAAAGAACATAAAGAACATTATAAGAAATATTTCCTCCAAAATTGCTAAAGATATCGGAATTTTATCTCGTATTTTATTTATCTACTACCAGTTTACACTCGTACTACTCTATAATACTGTTCCAAAAACCCCGTTTCCGCACCTCTCCGGGGAGCAGAGGAGTTAGTTTTGTTCGTGCACGGAGCAGCAGTCTGCGTGTCGCTCGAAGGAACGCGAGTTCGGCCTCCTAAGTATTTCGAAGGACTTATACGCCCTCAGTCGATCGGTCGCCAAAGTCAATCAACACCAACACGTCACTGGGTTTTCAACACGATATATTCTTGAAGTAACTCAAACGTCAACATCTGACGAATCAGCTAATCGATTGCACTTAGCAAAGCCCCAGATCGCTCTCTCTGCGCGGACTCAGTACACACTGACTGAGAGGGCCCTCTATTTATATCGTTCCGGGGGAAGGGAGGAGGAACATGACCGGGAGCAAGGAGCAAGACCAGGGTCAAGGAACATGACCGGGGCAAAGACACATGCCCGGAGGCAAAAAACATGACCGGGGACAAAGAGACATGCCCGAGGGTAAGGAACATAATAATAATAATAATAATAATCTTTTCTTTATTGAAGCGCCTGACAAACGCACTGCGCTGTACATTTACATGTTATGCAATTGAAACAATTCACAAGAACAAAATGACAGAAAACAAAAATCTTAACTACTAACAGAAAAGACAGCCTGCAATACACGGCGCTAATAGCAGCCTACAAAGCATGTCCGCCCTACGGGACTCGAACTCGGTACCTCTCGCTCTCTATGCCAGTGTGTTATCCAATGCGCTATCGGGTCCCCCCCCATGACCGGGGGCAAGGAGCAAGACCGGGACAGGAGGAGGCAGTGATGGTGTCGGAGGAGGGCCAGGGGCGGTCGGCGATGGAAAACACGGGCAAAGACCAGACGGGCGTCCAATCAGCCCACGACCGTCACAATACTGGCTCATTTATCCCGAACTTTCTTACTGCAATATGGTTTGGGCCTCGGCTTACAAATCTAGGCGCCATAGCTTAGCTATTCTGGAAAAGCGTACTGTCAGTTTCTTGGCAGGTGTTTTCTCTATGGATCTCATACTAAGCAATTACTTTCTGAGTTTGGATTATTAAAGTTTGAACAGATAAGGATTCCAAATCGGGGAATTAATGTATGGCTATGATCATGATTTGTTGCCACTGGTGTACAAAAGGCTTCTTTTGTCATACTTACAGCATCCCTTCTTACAACACGAGAGGTTCGAATTCCTATTGTCGTGACTATGCTCACACTGATACTCGATTATTCTCAATTAAATCTACTTGTACCTTGATGTATAATAATATCCCCCTATCTATTCGTTCTTCACCTAATCTCTTGATTTTGAAAAACCTACGCTCCTCTCTTAGTTAATGGAATTAAATGACTTAAATTAGATGACTTTGTCTGCATTGAAATTTTAGTTAAGATTGTAGGCTCTTTCTTAATGTGGTTTAATGTTTCTTTATTTATGTTTCTTTTTAGTTTGTTTGCTTTGTTTTTGTGCCTAAAGCTTATTCCAATTTAAGTATCGATTGGCTGTCTTTCATTTTCCTATCGGTATTTTTAATCTACATGTGTCCCTATTTAGCGGAATCCATGACACCCTCTGGGCCCCTGTTTGTCCAGGACATCTCAAACCGTTGCCTTATTGTTTTGTTTTGTTTTCTCTCCTGATGGTTATAGAAATAAATGATTGATTGACATAATTATATGCATATGTATACGTATAAATAGCAAGTAGCAATCGTTTTTGATAGCTGCTGACCTTAGACATGGCCATTCGACGCAGTTCGGCTGCTTCGTAGTCTGTGACGAAATCGTGGATCATAACGACATCTGGCGACTGGTGCAGCATTTCCACCTTTGTCCGGAGCATCGGAGTGATGCGCCCTCTCTCGTAGAAACACGACAAGGTCCCGTCACTAGGGGAATTATTCTGCAACAACAAGTCATTATGAATCAGCGATTGGACTGGACTGGCTGGGTATTGAATTTTACTACACTACTGTATAACACAACAGACAATATATAATAATAATAATAATAATAATAATAATAATAATAATAATAATAATAATAATAATAATAATAATAATAATAATAATAATAATAATAATAATAATAATAATAATAATAATAATAATAATAATAATAATAATAATAATAATAATAGTTTTACATAATAGTTTGATAATAATAATAATAATAATAATAATAATAATTTTCCAGCGCCTTTCCATCTGCATAATAATGCTGTGGCTTTTAGGGGCACGTTTTTGGATAATAAATGGTTTTACTAATAATAATAATAATAATTATAATAATAATAATAATAATAATAATAATAATAATATAATAATAATAATAATAATAATAATAATAATAATAATAATAATAATAATAATAATAAGATAAAGAATAGAATAATAATAATAATAATAATACCTTTGAAGATAATAATAATATGGAAAAATCAATCAATCAAACTTTATTGTAACCATTAATCAAGTTATTCTACAGTAGTACGCTTCATTTGTCAAGATGGTTACAAGGAAGGCCCTTAAGGGATGAAGATCCCGCTAACAGGGACACCTATTTGCTAAACCTAGAATTAACAAGGTGGCCGCCTGGCCGGACGGTTAACAGCTTGAGTTGCAAAGTTCATCAAGTAGCGCAATTAACAATTTAGCAACGAACCACTAAGCTAAAAGAACAAACAGAAAGTGCGACTTAACTAACAAAATAACAGTACGTAATAAGACTAATTATTGGTGATTTCATCTATCAGGTAATCACGAAACATTTTTTAAACTTTTGAAGATTGGGCACCTGTTGAATGGAAAGAGGAATTCTGCTCCAAACACCTGGTCCAGTAAATTTTATGGAAAATCTAAGTGAATTGGTGTGGGCATATATGCGCGATAGAGTTTGGACCTCCTAGTGAGGTGGGGATGTATATCAGCTCCTTGCTGAAAGTATCCTGTAAAACTAGAAGGTAGAAGGTTATGGGCGAATCGTTACATAAAAATACCTATTTGGAAAGTCTTTATTTGGTGGAACTTTAGTAAATTGAGTCGTGGAAATAATGGGCTTGTGTGAGCAATTGACGAAGCTCCAGCTGCAATGAGGACACCACGCTTTTGAAGTAATACTAGCTCATTGAGTCTGGATTCGTACGTAGATGTCCATACGAAATTGCAATACGAGAGGTAGGGATATATTAGGGAGTAATACAGATTAGCTCGGTTCATATGTCTCACATAGCCACTCTTCTCGTCATTGAACCTATTCTTTGAGCTTTCCGTATCCATCTCTCGTCATCCAATCCAACGTCGTCTGACTTGGTCTTCCTCTTATTTCTCAATTTTACTTCGACGACTGTTCTTAGGAGTTAGTCGCCTCTCAGAGTATATTCAAATCATACCCTATGTCTCTCTCTTATAGTGTATATCAGGGCACTTTCTTCTCCAATTCTTCCCATCAATTATTCATTTGTTTTTTGTTGCGTCGAACAGTTTATTTTTCGTCTCAGTAGACCTCTTCTCTTTTGATAATGGTGTCCTTCTCTTTATTTCCCTGTGGCATTTGACCTTTGCCGTGCTCATACTAACTATGTAGTAGAACTCTTTCACCTGTTCTTAGAATGCATTTGTGAATAGAAAAGTATACGTCGAAAGAGAACGGAATAAAATAGAGCAGTATTCCCAAACGGGTTACATTCTAAAACGAGTACCTGGACAAGATGCTGTCTACACAGATAGTCTTGTTTTTCGAACGTGATCACCCAGTCGTCTGACATCGTCTGTGAGGTGACGTTTGGCATGATACTGGACAGGTAATGGAACTTCGTTGGATCTGTTCAGAAGAAAAGCAAAACTTGGACAAGACAATAATTATACAGGACACGATTTTAGGACCATAAATTCTAACGGCAGATGTTCCAAGTGAATCATCAGTTGAAATGCAAATCAAATAAAACGGCTGTTTTCTGGGTGTAGATTAACTTTTGCGGGACGAAGACATTTTACGATCCATGGAGAACGGAGAGGGTAAGTTTTAACCCAAAAATTTTTTTAATATCTCAAATCATCGGTACGGTACTATGACAAATACACTGTCCACTTTAAAAGTTGCAAGGTCAAGGAATCGATTCATCGTAGTGGGAATAGTTTGTGAGTACTACTTTCCAAGATGGCGGCCAAGATGGCCACCAAAGCAAAAAACGTGTATCTCAGCATATAATATTATGTAGGCTACAATAACAAATGAAGCGCCATTTTGATAGTTACAAGGTAAAGGAATCGATTTATCATAGTGGGAATAGTTTTGAGTAGGCCTACTACTTTCCAAGACGGCGGTCAATATGGCCGCCACAGCAAAAGCCATGTATATCTCAGCTCGTAGGTAAGCTAGTTTAACAAGTTAAGGGTCGAGTTTAATATTTTCATCTTCAGGGAGTCGATTTCTCATAGTGACAAGGTGTCGGATTCTTCTTCTTCTTATTTCTCTTCCATCAGTTTCCCGACGATGAGGCCCTCGAGTGTTCGCTATTCCGTACTATGCTGCCAATCTTCGTTATGTCTGTACCCCTCTCCGTGTAGCGCCGCATTGGGCAGTCTCTCTCCCGCCATCCGTCTCACGTGTCCGTACCAAAGTCTTCGTCTCCCAATTCTCTCTACCACCGTCTCCTCTGCTCCGAGGTCTTTCCTTGTTTGATCATTCCTTATTTTGTCTCTCCTGCTTCTACCCATGATTCTCCTCAACCACCCCATTTCTGTCACCAGTAGTACTCTTCTCTCGTCCTCTTTCCTCAGGCACCAGCACTCCGATCCGTATAGTAATACTGGTTCCACCAGGGTATAGTAAAGTTTCATCTTTCCTGCTTGAGAGGCTTTTCGCTTTCCACATTTTGTTGAGTCCTCCAAAGGCCGCAAAGCCAGCCCGATTCTTCGTTTGATGTCCTCTTCGCATGGCGTCATCATGCCTCCCAGATATACAAACTTTGTGACCTGTTCCAGTGTCTCTCCCCCTATTGTCACTCTTAGATCCTCATGTTGTTTCCAGATGATCATCGTTTTTGTTTTCGCCAGGTTGATCTTGAGTCCCATTCTCCTGCTAGTTCTGTCCACTCTGTTCGTCAGGTCCTGTAGTTCCTCCCGGGTATTGGCCAGCAGATCGATGTCGTCGGCAAATCTCAGATTGTTCAGCGGTATGTTAAGGCTGACTCCTGTCTCATTCCCTTCCTTAGCCAGCCTCATCACTATTTCCAGTAATAGGTTGAACAGGTCCGGTGACATTCCGCAGCCTTGTCTCACTCCCACCGTAATTCCAAACCATTCTGTCAGTTCTCCATCCACCCTGACGGCACTCCTTGATTGGTTGTATATATGTACCAGTCTCCAACTCTTCACCCCACAGTGCCTCATCGTCCTCCACAGTCCCTCCTGCCATACACTGTCAAACGCCTGTTTATAATCTATGAAGTTGTTATAAAGTGTTCTATTTCTTGCAATGTACTTCTCTCCAGCTGTCTTTCACTGGTCTCTCTCTCCCCTCACGGAATCCCGCCTGTTCTTCATCAAACGAAGTGTCCACATATTTTCAGTCGCTGTTGCAGTATTTTTGTATATACCTTTCCTGGCACACTTAGCAAGCTGATTGCCCTATAATTACTGCACTCCATCCTATCGCCTTTTTGTGTATTGGCACTATGACTGCCCTGCTCCAGTCGCTGGGGCATTCTTTGTCAGTGTAGATTTTGTTACAGATGCTATGCCATTTCTACTGAGCAGCTTCCTCCTGCCTGGATCATTTCTGCCGTGATGTTGTCCTCTCCTGGTGCCTTTTTCCGTTTCAAGTTCTTGATTGCTGTTTCTACCTCTCCCTGGATTGTTTCTATCCAAAATGGCGGCCAATATGGCCGCCAGAGTAAAAATGTGTACATCGCAGCTCATAGGTAAGATATAATTACAACTAAAGTGTCGAATTCAATATAATCAAGGTAAGAAAATCGATTCATAGTAGTGTCAATAGAAATGTAACTTTCCAAGATGTCGGCCAATATGGCCATGAAAACAGAAATATCTTATCTCAGCTCACAGATTGCTAAAATGACCAAAGTGTCAAATTTTATGCTTTCGACGTCATAGATTCGATTTCACGTGGTTGCAATAGCGTGCGAATATTTCTATCCATGGCGTCGAATGTGGCCTCCGAAGCACAAAATCCTCTCTCCTCCTCCTCGGTTTCTCATGCAGCAACCTAGGTTTCCTAACCATTCACCCACATTGTCCATCCACCTCATGTCATAGTGTCCTATAATGACAAATGAAGTGTCGAAGTTTATGTTTCAGACATAAAGGAATCGATTTCTCGCAGTGGCAATAGTGTGGGAATTTTACTATCCAGGATGGCGGCCAATATTGCCGCCAAAGCAGAGTCATACATATTTTTTGGGTATTTGGCGAACACATTGGCCGCCATCTTGGATAGTAAAATTTGCAAACTATTGTCACTAGGAGAAATTGATTCCTGGACCACGAGAATATGAAATTCGAAACTTCATTTCTCTCTTTACCTTACTTATGACCTGAGAATTACTTATTTTTGTGTTTTGGCGGCCATATTGGCCGGCATCTTGAATAGTAATATTTCCACACTATTCTCACTACGATAAATCGATTTCTCGACCTTGGATCTGTGAAAGTGGAGAGTTCATTTGTTAAAGTGGCCTTCAATTTGGTGAGATATACATAGTTTTGTACTTTGGCGATCATCTTGGCCTCCATCTTGGAAAGTAGTGTTTACACACTATTTCCACTGCGATATATCGAGTCCTTGACCTTGGAGCCATGTAAGTGGACAGTTCCTTTGTTGGTCATTGTAGCCTACCTATGAGCTGAAAGATGCATATTTTTGTGTTTTGGCGACCATCTTAGCCGCCATCATGGAAAGTGCACTCCCAAAATTATTGCAACTATTGAAATTCAATTCCACGGTAGATTCAGTACTCTATTTCGGACTACAGGTTACCTATATGACCTAACATCTATGAGGAATACATATACAGTTTGAACGAATAATAACGACGTCGAGCACGAGGAGGGGTAAATCTTTACCACATGACACTTTGGACTCAAAAATCTTCTTCCCACAACATATCATTTTCCTTTCTTTGGTGTCAGAATATGTCACTGGTCGAAACTTGTAAACACGTGGAACGTCAAATAATACCTCCCTACAATTGCTCTACAATCAGAATCCAAATACACCCCTCTCCGTCCTGCGAAGGTTAAAGTCTCTTACCTATTTCGAAAGCCTTCTTGGCTAAGTCAACTGCTTCTAACAACTGTCCTTTCTGAAACGTTAATTCAGACACTTCATTAAAATATATTCCAAAAGTAAGCTAATACAAAGTAAAGGCTACTGTAATGTAAGGTATGGTATACTGGTCACTCTGTTCAAGTCTGAATAGCTTAAATTATTAAGGTGGGCTGGTTCTCCTGTAGCAATGTGGACGTTATTTTTAAACTCATTTACGTCTCTCGCTGCCTATACATGATTAGTATTTGCAATCGTCATACATGCATGTCCCTGGCATATTCAGTCTTTAAGTCAGAGCACATCACGTGGTCACTTACCAGGCGTAAAGAGAAGTGGACATGGCAGAGACGCCACTGCCTAAAGAGCCGTCCTAGCCACGGGATAGTCAGACTGAGAAAGTCAGTAGAACTGGTCGAGTACTAAGAAGTTTTTTCAGTCAGCAAAACTGAATATAGTAAGGTTGGTTAAACTGTTGTGACTTGAATACAATCATCCCAATTTTGATTGTTCCTTTTAAAATGTTTTTCCTCTTACCTACGCGTGACCTAACATCTATGCAACATCCTTCATCCTTCTACCTGTGCATGAATGCGACTCATCGTGTGGTAGATATCCTGCAAAAGGGTCATTGGTGGAACGGGGTGTTTCTGCGCCTGCGTAAACCACATGACGGCGTCATCCACCAAATTGTTGTTGAGTGCTAGCATAGCGACATCTACAACCATCTGCTGAGTCATCGGTCGCGTCGTCTGCTCGAGAATCGTTCCATTGATGACGTCAGCGACGTTGAGTTCGTAGGTCTTTTGCAGCCGGACCAAGGCTGATTTAGCGCCTTCATAATCGTCATCTGTTGGCAGAATCTCACGCAGACAGTCAACCATACCTCTCACACCTACAAACCACAAGTCTTATTGCGAATCATCATCTATCATCGCTCATCGATTTTTAACGTTTTTCATTACTTTCCATTGTTTACCGTTGCTTATCATAACTTTAACATTAATTATGGCTTTAAATATTTAATCATTGCTTTTCGTAACTGCATTGTTTTTTAGTTGATTTATCAGGGCTGATTTTCGTTCATCGTAGTTTAGGTCCTATTATGGCTCATCATAGCTTTGCATATTTTGTAATCGCATATTAAGGTTGACGATCATCTGTGTATGAACAGAAGCTTTCTTAAGTATACTAAGAGCTATTGTCGATTTTCGTTGTAATGTAATGTAATTGAACATTATTTTAGCATTCCTCCAAGATATCTACTCAGAGGCGCTCTCTGCGCTAGCCCTTTATATGATGTTAAATGCCATTACGAACGATTATATTGCAGCAGTAAGCAAAGCAATGCACAGTAAGCTGAAAGAGTCACAAGTGGCTGGCCCGTGCTCACACGAGGAACCAACTAATGGATTCCCGTCGACAGCTGAAGATGGCATGGATGTTCAGAGTCTCTGGACCAAGTTGAGTGGATGGAGTTTTGAATATAAAGGTTGGATAGATGGTTGTCAATTCATCTGATGGATGGTCAAAGATCGAGCATGAGCTTATAATGCATCGAGAGCAAAAGATGAAACTGTGTGAGTAAAACATCTCCCTTAGACAGACTAGTATACACAGATACTCCCCTCATCCCCTAAACAGAATTACAAATATACATTGTATATACATGTATATATCGCTTTGACAGAATAATATATAAAATCGACTCTTTTCTAATGTGTTATCATGTGTTCCTACTATTTCATGTAATCATACTACGGCACGTCTGTCCGTTGAATAAACGATATATATATATATATATTAATTTATATATATATATATATATATATATATATGAAATTCATGATAAATAACATGTGAATAAACAATTTATAGAATGCATAAATAGTATAATCCAGAAATAGAGAAAACAATACTTTAAACTTTCATGTTAGCAAAAATGCGGTTTGAAATTCGTCTTACAATGAAGACTGTTCAATTCTATTTTATTCTTTTCTATGTATTGTATGTATGTATGTATGAGCACTTGTTATAGCGCCCCTTCAAGATTTCTACTCAGAGGCGCTCTCGACTACAGCGCGGACACTGAATTGGAGTTTCACGCCGAAGCGCATGAGCAATTGCGAGTACCCACGGGTCGGGTACGGGTCGGGTAGACATTTTACGGGTCGGATAGACATTTTACGGGTCGGGTCGGGTACGGGTAAGAGCATTACGGGTACGGGTATACCCGGTTTTACCCGTACCGAACTAAAGATTTGGGTTACATGTAATAGTGGCGGTACATAAACGTCACATCAGTACCCCTTTGTAATCGGCCGTTGAAATTTGAAAGTTCGACGATAATATTGTCAATTATGAGTTTTTCTGGCATCAAATTATGGTGTATGACATAGCTGCATCGGGTGTTACTCTAACCCTCTTATATTGCACCAATTTTGATAAATCTTTACATTTTGGGCCACAATCCTAAAAAGCCATACTCCGAACATCAAGCAATTCAGTTGGGCAGCATGATTATCCATGAAACAGGTTCACTGTCATCATCACCATTCTCATTATGATTATGATTACGATTATGATTATGATTATGATTAAGATCATTAAGATTATTATTATTATTATTATTATTATTATTATTATTATTATTATTATTATTATTATTATTATTATTATTATTATTATTATTATTATTATTATTATTATTATTATTATTATTATTATTATTATTACCGTGATCATCACCATGATCATCAGACTATTATTATTACTACTACATCCTTTGCGAGACTAATGGACTGGTATACGGCTGGGATTATGGGAAGGCCTATTAATTACGTGGCGTGTACGGTATGGGTACGGGTATACCCGCGGGTACGGGTCGGGTTAGTAGTAATTTTGACTACGGGTTGGGTACGGGTACGGGTAGCGGTCCTGTGTTACGGGTACGGGTCGGGTAGCAAAAATACTCTACCCGCAGACCTCTAGCATGTACGTATATATGCATGCTATTTATTATCGTCATCGTCGTCGTCATCACATAACATAACATAACAAAGGTTTTTTATTGCTTCCAAAAAGTAGAGTAACACATCATCATATTTCAAATAATACTAAGTTGGGATACAAAAGGAGGACCTAAAGGGACCAGAGTCCCGCTAAGCAGGGCCACCTATGTACCAGTGCTATTAGGTGGAGGTTGATAACAAAATGTTCAGGAGTGGGATAATATGTTCATATATAGAGCTGTCTTCAGTTAGGATTGCATGGGATGATTTGGAAGAAGTGGAATGAGTACCTTCGATGGTAGTTGAGTCGTAGATGAGCGGCAGAATGTGTCCTTTCCAGGTCGTGGTGAATCGATGGATCAGATGGAAGACATCGATTGGATGATCGGTGCTGGAAACCATCGGACTCTTTGTTTCAGTCGTCCTCCTTTCCTCTTCCACTTCCGCTACCAACCTATATTAACCAACAATCAACACTTAATGCCTCTTCAAAATGTATCAGCGCTCGTCGTGTGCGACATTTACCGCTCATGTTATGCTTCTTTTCAAACTAGAAGTCTTAAGTTTTGTGTTCATGTCTTCATTTCTCTATGGTGGCAAAATATATTAGCTATATAGCACAATTTTATGTAGGCCTACAGTTTGCACACTGGGTATCACTTCTTAGTCGTCTGGGAATGAGCTGGGATTCCCGGCGGGATATCCTGTTTGGCTCGCGTATGGAAACCGGGAACCGGGTATCCCTTCCGCGTCCCGTATAAGTTATAACCAATCGTATGGGGACAGTCTGGTTCCCGTGTGGGTGTGTTAGCTGGGGCAGGAACCAACCGATGGATTCCCATCCACAGCTGACAGTAGACATCGTCTTCGAAGTCCTTGGACTACCTAGCGTCGACGAAGAGGAGCAACGATAAGCGACGAAGCTTGAAACGCATGAACCCAAGCACAGAGGAGCAGACCCTCGTAGATGATGGAAGACTGCGTCCTGAAACTCCGCTTCCACAAGATCGAGTTTCACATGAAAGCCACCTTCGATTGATGCCTTGCAATATGATAACGAAAATTTATATAAAGTAAGTAAGTAAGTAAGTAAGTATATCCTATTTCCAACCAATTGCATATCCGCACTTTGGTGTACATACATTTATACAGAGTATAACATTCTTATTATAAACGATCTGCGTGAGAGATTGTCCGCTTGTGGAATAAAACGGTCATGTAATCTCGGGCGTAGGGTGTAGGGGAGAGACTTTTTGTGGGGGAGTAGATAGAGTAGATAAAATTTAATAGATTTGATAAGACCTGTCGAGTTCATCCAGTTTCTGCCGTTCTCTGCCGATGTAGGACTTCAGGGCATTGATCAGGTCGACTTCACCTTCATCCAGCATCCGCAGCTGAGCAGATGATGCGAAGACATCGTCACCAATCGTCAATCGACAGTAGATAAGAATCTCTAAGAAGTACACAAGAAGAACAGGAGAGGCCATCTTGACCTGCCACCACACAAGACGTTTGCTTCTACCCATAGATGTCATATGTAGATGTATATGTGGCACCTATAGAAGGCTTAGGCCTCCGTTCCTCGGTGGACTCCGCCTGTGCCAGTAAGCCCCGCCCATTCATTCGTGGTATATAGGAGGATGGGCCTTTTTTTTATTAACCTCAGGCAAGCCTTCTCACCGCGAACCAATAACAAAGGAGGTTTTTCTTGATATATTTGAGGACACAGATATAAATGATTTAAGAAATCGATAAACCATAGGGATTGAGATCCTTCTGTTGAAAACATTTAAGCTCGTGCAATGGTTTGTATGATAAACACGAATATTTATATATGCAACTCTATTTGGAATTTTTGTCATCCTTTCTAAGTTAAAAAATTGCACACACGACCACACGACAGTGCATCGATGGTACTGAGCAAATGTACGCGAAGGATTTGCTCAAGGCCCTAACTGTAGCTGTCTCGGTAAAGACTGGAAGTCGTACACTACGCCCATCAAGTTATAATATATAGTTCTCCAATTAATCGGACACCGTGTCCTAATGACAGTAGTCACAGTACTATTTCAGTGGATGCCAGCAAAACTTTCAAAATGCAGCTGGGAATGAATAACTGTGAAGCGTTTTCGGTCATTAAATAAAAATATCTACTGAGCCACTTATAACCGATGTCGTGTTATTTTGTATTATCACTCTTAGGAAAATTCAAGTACATAACTCCGGAACAGTTCAGGTGATGCTTTCCCACCTGACCGTTCCGGTATATTGCCGCAACCTCTGTCTCTGTTTCTGTCTCTGTTTCTGTCTCTGTCTCTGTCTCTGTCTCTGTCTCTGTCTCTTTTTGTTCCATGCATGTAGAGCAGCACGGTTTAATCGAAATGTCAATAAATCAATAAAATATATATTAGAATGAACTGCAAAAACTTATCGCACGGATAGGGGCCATCCATTTAGTAGCACGCATGGAGGGGTGGGAGGTCACCGAAATGCATCTGCTTGCGTATTGGGGAGGGGTAATGGTAATGTACGTATGCAAAGGAAACGGGGAGGGTGGGAGTAGGACGCAATAATACTTTGTCTTTAGCAATTTTTTATTGGCCTTCCTTCAAATGGGTCTGTGTGTTTGTCTGTACGATGTAGACTCTACATTAGTTCATTACCAGAAACTCAGACTTGGGCATCGCTTATCGGTTTTATATATATGCATATATATATATTATATATATATATACATGATATCGAGAGAGAAAGACAAAAGGCATAGATAGCCCTGAGGAAAATGTTTTGCTCACAAGACGGATGGTCTATCCGGCTCATACACCTTTTCAATGGCTGAGAGAGAAGGGCTTGCGACTGTCGATTGCTTCTGAGTTTCTGAGATTCACAAATGCCTTAAATGGATCTGGTGGTCTGTACGGTTAGTGAGTGGATCTGTGACGCCGAGTGACCGGTGGATGGACGACGAGAACATGACTGTTGCCTTCGGAGGTCGTCTGACAACAAGATGTTGGATCGCTTGTCTCGCGATACGGGGATGAATGAAAACCGGCTCCCTGTGTTGTACAGAGGCAGTGCTGGTGTTTCTGTATTGTATTGTATTTGATCATTTATAAAGCACTCTCATAGCATAAACCGTTCAGAAGCGCTCCCAGTGCGAGGTACTCAGAGAGAAAAAACGTTTTAAGGTGAGAGAAAGAGGTAGAGATGCTACCAGAGAGGATTGTAGAGCGTAGAGAAGGAGGAAGTCCATTCCATAGAGGAGGGACCTATGCAGGCAAGGGTTCTGGATTGAGCCATTGTAGTCCTAACACGGGGAACGAAAAGGTCAAGCCGGTCAGAGGATCTGAGAGGACGCAATGACGTGACAGAGAGGGGACGAAGAATTTGGTGACAAAGATATTTTGGAGCAAGACCCAGTTGAGATTTGAGCACGAGAATGAGAACTTTGAATTGGATGCGCGCAGAGCGAGATAGCCAGTGAAGTTGATCAGCCATAAATGTAGAGATGTGAGAGAATCGAGAAAGGCGAGCTATTAGTCTGGCAGCAGCATTCAGTACGGACTGAAGAGGAGATAGACGAACCTTGGGTAGGCCAAGGTGTTAGCTGCCTGGTTTTGATTAATACGGCTGTCTGACTGGACGATTGCCCGAGATGATAAGGACGCCAGAAGAGCCAGATTCGGTGTGCACCGGGGCACGGAGTCCCCGACCTTGGCCGGCCTTCGGTGTTGCCCGCCTCGGCACCCGCGAACTGTCCGCCTGATGGTAATTAGAAAGTCGACGAGTGTACGAGCGCAAGGATTTAAGACCGGTCCGAGTGTACGAAGACTGAGTAACTGGTCACGTGTGTAATCGTACGTTTAAATTAATCGTTTATGGCAATTTTAACGCGATTGAAACATGCGCAAAAGTCCCAGAAACGTCGTCACAGTAATAACTCCAAAATGAAACAGCTGGCGAGACGGCGACAAGGCGAATCGATAGTGAAAAGTACAAGTAAAAAAACTCTGTAGCATGAGAAGGTCAAGATAAATAACGAGCTCAAAACATGCGACTGTCTGCAGCCACAGAAAACAGATAGAGAGAGGCAGAGAGAAGCAAGGATAGACAGAGGAAGGCCATAGAGAGGGAAGGAGTCAGAAGAGCGATCGATATGTAGAGAGAGGAAGGGAATGAGCGTGAAGCAGAGAACGAGAGAAAGTGAGAGAGTTAGAGTGAGAGTGAGGGTGAGAGACTGAGAGACAGAGTGAGAGAGGAGAAGTGAGAGGAGAGAGTGAGAGAGGGTGGGAGGGTGAGAGAGTCGGATCGTCCTGTGTATTCGATGTCAGTGGATTGATCATTCGTTCGTCCGTCTACTGGATCTAACTGGATTATCATCGGATGGATGTCTGGCCCCGTCGACATCCATCAACCACGATCCTTCCACCAGTTCCTCTCTCCTCATGTCTCCAATCGCTTTCGGTCCGTCCATCTTCCGTTCTCTCTTAACCTCCATCATCATCAGAACCACCAAGTACCACCATTAAAAACATCGTCACTTTTGCCTAAGACGAATTCTGAGATGCCATGGAAGAGAGTTTATTCCGCGGCGAAAGTTCATACACCAAAGAACTCTTCTGTGTGTCTGTCTTGGCAAGTCATTCACCTCCTCTCAAAAGAAACTCGGTCGTTTTTTTCATTTGATAGAAACACTTACATCGGGTTTTGACTTAGGCCCATAACAACGAAGAAAAGTGGACAGCAGCAGAGACCGAATGAGAGTCACGCCGTGGACTTGACCACTGCCCGTATACTCTGGTAGTGTCAGTCCCTTGCCTGGATAATTATGTTCTCTATGATACAGCATCGTCAAACAGTAAACAGTCATGCGATCAGTCCGTAACCAGAATTTCATCATTAGGCTATAGCCCTATAATTATTCCTAACCCATGCACACCGTTCAGCGAATAATAAAACCGTAGCCTAAATTTTAATAGACTGACTAAGACATTGTTAGCTGACATTGTTCTCTGATTATGAAACACATGTGCAATGGCCTCAATCGAACAGACTGCTCCTAGGTGCATCAAGCGACAGGCAGGTGAGTATCGGAATCGATGCCGGAGTATCGGATCATTGCTACATGAGAAAATGAGCATCTCCATTAAAATAATATAAATACAAATAACTTTCTTATAATAGATTCGCGTTCATCGTTCCTTTAATCCTATTGAGACTAAGAACATGTATGTGTTAGACAGCATCTATTCGTTGGCCAATTAATTCACTGCCATTGAATCTGGATAGTTCCTCCAGCATAGTGGGAATCATGTACAGGCCGCCGGGCATGACCTGATTGAATTTAACTTGGAAATTGAGGAGCTTTATCTAACACTCTCAAGAATACTAAGGAGATAATTTTAGCAAGGGATTTTAGTTAGCACTGACCTTTTAAAAATCAATGACCACAAGGATGCTATTTCATTCTACAACTGCACGACCTCACACCTAATATCACGAGACCTATTGTATAATTACCCAACTTCGGCTTCACTTATCGACAACATCTTCACCAATGCTTGGTCCAAAGTCACTGACTCGTTCACAATTAACACCGACATGTCGGATCACTTTCCGATACTCACCTGCCTGTCGCTCCCTGCACTTAGGAGCAGACTTTGCAGCAATGCTAGATAGGAAATCTTAGCCTGTGATTCAGGACAGATCCTTTGCCATCTCTGTTGCATATTAATTGTTACCCTGTATTGAAAAGTTGTTCTGATCTCGCTACTCACTGATGGCCACGGTCCCATAACCGTGAGCTTCATATGTTTGAGCAACCTGACTCGGCCTTGCCTAAATGACGAAGAGTGCCCGGATGCTATACAAATAAACAACCGTGGATGACCACTGGGCTCCAGTCAAAAGAAAGCCTCTCTCTACCTTTCCCTCTATGACTAGCCCTAACTCTTCCTCCCCTCAGTTCCCTGAATATACAATAACTTCTGCCATTCAATTCTTTGCTTGCAGGCTATAATTATATAAATGTGTTTTTTTTTTGTTTGAATGTATTAATCTTGCCATGTACAGTGCTGTGCGTTTGCTAGTGCTTCTCAATAAAGAATAATCTTACTTCTTACTTATTTACTTATATCGAAATTAAAGGAAGAAGATGAATTTCTCCCTGAAAACGACGTTATATTGACCGATTATTATAATAATCGATGTGGCAATTTATTGTCAGCTATTATCCCAGTTAGAGGCCAACGATTGCAGCTGTAGGGGTCAACACTTTCTTATTAGGGCTGCTCAGTGCTCAAACAACTAATTCGAATTATATAATACCGACGAGAAGATAGATCTGACCACCATCTTTATACTAAACTCGCTTACTCACTAAAGATGACTACTGTTTACTTCCTATTATCAATTGCCACTTTTCGTACAAAGATGCCCTGTGTCTCCTGCATGGTTTTGTCATTAAACGTATGTATTATTATTATATATAATTATAGCTTAATAAAACCATACCAAGCAAAACAGTAAGGCCTACTTGTAAACCTCTCTATTGAATTTAAACGTAGGCTAATATTGGCACACTTTCAAAGACTGGAACCTTGAAGTATCTGCCTTTTAAAATAAGACAATAATTAGCTAATCAGTGGGTCACCTTCCGTGTTCCTTAAGTGCTTGAAGTCGGTTTTCTTTGCTAATGCTATGGTGGGCCTCTGTTTGGTCGGAAGCGATGCTGATGAGTTTTTTCTTGAAGTTGCGCTTTATAAAATTTCACTTCTGTTATGTTATGATCTGAAGTTGCTTAAAATTATTATTAGGCCTATGACGATTATTATGTTATTGTAGTCTGTGTTGTCTAAAGTTTGAAATCACACTATATAATTGAAAAAGATGCAAGCATTGCATTATAAGTGAATTATTTTTTAATTTTCTCGTAAACTCAATAGACAAGCGTTAGAGCATGAATTCCGTGATTCTTCATTGTTTTGAATTGCTGAATTGGAAACAGACTAAGTCTTTGCTGCCAGAGAAACGTCGGTCACGCACAAATGCATCGAAGCGTGGCAATCAACAGGTAGAAAGTCGGAATCAGATGGAATAAAAATTAGATATCGATCGAGAGATCACAGGGTCTTCGGAATTCCTGGCCAAACTCTCGAATCCACTTGTTTGCCACTGAAAGAAACAGCACAACAGTAAATATAGCATCCAACAGGAGCTCCTCACATTTTAGAACAAATATAGTAACACTCAGGAAACGGGAGTTAATAAGAGACATGACAGGCAATATAATGTTATTGCTAACACAATGCTTGCATTCAACATTGGAGGGAAACCGGCCTTCAAATCTGAAGGACAGTGTCCCGTGACAGAGTCTCCCTTAAAAGTATATTTTAAACAGCTTATCTCCCTGCGTTCTCAGAACGCATTCCTCCCCCGAGACCATATTCTACAGCAGAGATTCCATCGGGGAGAATAGTTCATTCCTCGTTGAAATAAACTATCCCCGGGGAGACGGAAGATAGGCTACACTGGCTACAGTCACTTCACATTTATAGCCAACGAATCATGAACTTTATTCCAGCTTCCTTGGGTTAACAAATCCTTGAGTAATGTTTTCAAGGCTGCACTGGTTTCATCAAAAAATCTTAGAAAAGAAAACGATTTGAACATTTTGGGAAGACTGAAATAAAAGCAGAAAATCGAAATGTATGAAAGTCAAGTAATAACGTTTGCAATTTTTTAAAGATGCTCGCAATGATCTCTTTTTTCTGGCGTCCTCGCCTTCCAACTGGTACAGTTGGGAACTATAGAGCTTGGTTTTCAACGCATCGTAGCAGAAATTTGTTCACGTTGCTTTGGCATCATACAAACTATGAAAATCATTTTGCAGCAAGAGCCCACTTATAAGCAAATGCTGCAGCAAAAGCTCCACAGTCAGCAATATTTGGTTGATGTTAGCAGAGGATGATCTTACTTTGAGTTCGCCAGAGGTCGTAATATGCGAGGAAAACAATTGGAGCATCTGAACTATTCAAGTATAGTCAGTAATCTCTGATTTTTGAGCAGCGCTATATAAATGTTCGATTACAATTACAATTACAATCCCACCGTTCAAGTAGTGAGCTTCATGGACTACAATGCTTTACTTTCTTTAATTGACATTGGCCAATCGATATTAAATAGTTTTGGTTTAGCTGCGAGTGTTAATGGTTATATAATATTGCCCAAAATACTGTGGATTCTAACCTTCATCAATTAACGCGTGAAAAGCAAGCTCTTATCGCGAAGCCGGTAAAGTTATAGTTATATCCATGCATTGTTTCTAACTCCTTGTAAAGCTAATCAGCTGGCCTGGCACTTCTGATATTAATAATATTGACCGACCAATATCCAATACAATTTCAGTGTTTGGTCTAACCCTCAAAGAATCAGCGTGATATTAGTTTGCGCTAGCTGGCATAAGTAATTACAGCATTAATTAGTGAATCGGACAGAGATTACTGAGCACATAATCTTTTCAGAAAGCAGTGCTAACTAGACCCAGTAAATGTCTACTTCTGTAGTCAAAGACATTCTCTTAATTATTACAACAATGTGTGTAATCTCTCCACTGCGTTATAATCTTATGTATAATTCTGGAAGTTTGTCCTTCTGTTACTCGGCTAAAGGCTCGCAAACGTAATGCTCTAGCGTTGTGAATTTTTTTTTACAAAACCTACTTATAAGAATTTGTAAACGCGACTGTTTTCATCTCGCAGTTTACTTTAAATGCCGATTTATGGACATTTTAACTTTCGAAATGGTCCAAGAGGTAAAATCAATAACGGCGGCTATTTGTCCTATGTCACGCCTCGGAAATTTACGAGCGCAAACGGAACACTAAAAACTCGAGAATATGAGATCGATTTCAACGAGGTATAAATATAGAATAACGGCCGAGCTTCGTCAATTATATTTAGCTCGGGGAACAAATAATACGCCTATAAGGTAGAGATAACCCGTGCGGTACACGGGCAAAGCAACTATTTTTACCTCTGAATATCGTTTGCATTCAGATACAATGGAAATTTTAAATATTTGAAGCACGTCAGCAAATATCCTAAGTAAGTAAAAAGCCTTCATCTGCAGCCGTTTAAGATGACGCCTGGGGAAAACCCGGGCGAAGCCGGGTTCAAATTCTAGTGACATATAAACGTGCCCGGCATCCTACTGATGATATTACATGCCATGTAATGCTACAGTAAGACATATATTTCATAACTTTCTTATTTCATATTTATTTCATATCAAATTCAACTAATAAACACAAAAGTCATTTATTTCAGAAGATGCACAAATTATTAGATCCTATTTAAAATCTTATAATATAAGTCTCAGTCTGTTTACGTTGTCCTTCCTTATGTTTGTTTGTCTGTTGTCTAAAGGCTCCGAAACGGAACGCTTTAGCGATTTGAAAAATCGCAGGAAACGTTATTACGCCACGTCTATTTCAACGCGAATATTTTCAGCTCGCAATTTTATTTAAACGCTGACATATAGGCCTAGACATTTTAAACTTCAAAATTATGAGCCTACCTTAATACCAATAACGGAGACCATTAATATGCATATTTAACCTCGCTTGAGCAGCGTGACGTAAGAGAAATGTTGTCTTACGTCACGCACAATTAGGCGCAATCGAAATAAAACACGGGCTCCGTTCCGAAAAATTACGAGCGCTGTAATGGAACACGATCGAGGTTCGTCTACTATTATATTATTTACCCCGGGGAACAAATAATAGGCCTATATAAGGTAGAGATAACCTGTGCGGTACTATAATTTTCAACTCATTATTTACTTTAAATTCCGATATAGCCTACGGAAATGTTTAATTTCGACGTGGTCAATTATTCAAGCGCCTTAAAATCTATGTGAAGCCCGTTTTCTCGCAACCAATAACGATGCCCGTTAATTTCTAATAAGAAATTTCCCAGGGCCATTTTCTAGGTCATCTCAACTAAAAACTCGCCATTGCAACTCTTTGCCGATGCAACATTTTTAACGAACGTTCTGATCCCAACTATTTTCAGTTCAAAGTTTAATTTCAGTTCCGATATATGGACATTTTTAGTTGATTTTCAAACCCATCAAGCGGCATGATGGATTACGCTACAGCTACATGGAAGAACGTTCAAGAGGTGGTGCAGTAAGCGGACATTAAATTGAAATGCGAAGTCGCTTACAAAAACATTAAATTCAAATGCTAAACGGGGCAGCACTGCAGGCACAGGTAATTAAATTCAAATACAAGGGGGAAACTATTTCACCTCTAAATATCGTTGCCATTCAGATATGTGGACATTTCAAATATTTGAAGCCCTTCAGCATATATAGTAAGTAAGTAAGTAGACTTTAGTTGCAACCTTTAAAAATTACGCATGGGGAAAACCCGGGCAAAGCCGGGTAAAAAATGCTAGTGATATATAAAAGCAAATTAAATTAGGTGGCCGATATTAGTATGAGGAGACTTTGTATCGTATCTGGGGAGATACTCTTTCAATGGGGAGACTTTGACCACATCCAGAGTCTCGGGGGAGATATTATTTCAACCTTTGGGAGACTGTTTTGGAAGGGAAATTTCACACCTTGACACCGGCCAGTTGTGCCCGGTTTCAATGCAGTTCCTTAACAAGCAAACGGTGCTCAAATATCTAACTGACCGGCTGACTATACGATGTATTTGAGCGCCGTTTGCTTATTAATGAACGCCGTTGAAGAAATAATTGCTTAGGACTTATAAGGAATTTTTTATTCTCAGTGGCTCTAACTTCCTGCTAAACCGTAGCGTAGAGATGTACTTGAAAGAAGCTATACCAAGTGCCTAGACAAATGAACTTAGAATGAAGCTTAAACACAGCAAGGACCAAACACTATCAGCTGTATAGGCCAAAGTGACACAATGTTTCATCAACGGCATTTCTGACCATTTTTTATACGGACTGCAATGCAAGTTCAGGCGATCGAGAGTCTTATATGCAAAACTACAAACCCCATTTCTCTCCAATGAGAACAGGACAACCGGCGTGTAGGGACAAATTCTCCGATAAACCAGAACGCTTGTAGTTGTACCAAAACACCGCTGCATTCTAAACATCAAAAAGTGAAAGTTTCGCAAAACAAAAGTAAGCTTACGCCAAATAAACACAAACAAGACAAAATGCGAAGAGAAACACACGAGGAAAGCTTTCTTTCAGAGCTTAATTATAAC
The DNA here is from genome assembly GCA_020284085.1 of Aporrectodea caliginosa. NCBI lineage: Eukaryota > Metazoa > Annelida > Clitellata > Crassiclitellata > Lumbricidae > Aporrectodea > Aporrectodea caliginosa. Next base: position 1,819,535 of record JACEVL010000021.1, on the reverse strand, counting down.
CGCGTACATTATACTTAGGTGTCAGTCTTTTTGGGACATATGAATAGAATATAAAATAAGAATATGAAAACATTTCGTTGTGAACATCTACCGCGGTAATGGGGGTTTACTTTCGCGGCAATACCTCGGTAATGGGGAATGAGCCGGTGTCACGAAATAGAGTATCCCCCATTAGAATTATATCCCCTTAGCGAAATGAAGTATCCGGCCGGATGAATCTGAACGTGAAGGACTATCCCCCTTCGTGCGAAAGTATCCCCCATGAGTCGTACGAAATCATCCCCCATTCAAAAAGTATCCCCCTGCAACTTAATTACAAATTGTGCTATTTAAGTCAATTTAGAACCATAGTTGGTAAAAACGGTTAAAACTTAAGACTGAATCATAAACGAAAAACGTAGTCTTTTCAACAACAACAAATAAAACACGGAAAACGGGACCAAAGAAACTAGAAAATAATTTCACTCTGTTACATCTTGTACTGCATCTTTAAAGTAAAAACTGTATTTAAACAATTTAATTTTAATCAGCAAACAACCCAACTAAGTAACATTAATCTACAACAATTATTTTATTTTTATATGTTTTTTTAATAAGAAATTGAGAAATTAAAAATATTGAAATCTTTCCTAATTTAAAATGTAAACATAAGTCCACATAGGCTACGCTAAGTTCATGCTGACTAATAAACTAATAAACTAACATAATTATTAAAAACTAAACTTTTCGAGTATAGAGTGTAGACTAGCTTACCTTATTAAAACTGGAAGGCCTACTTACAATTTTTACTTATATAAAATTTGATATGGAGTAATATAAGTCAGTTTATCAGTCAATCGGAGATTACTGTATATAAAGACAACATTTCGCATAATTATTTGGATAACTTAGAAATTCAAATAACTTTTATAAATTTTATTTCTTATACTGTGCTATTTATTTCTCAAATGATGACATTAAATAGTGACGTAATTATCTGAATCCTTGAAAGAACGGAGACAACGTAAGGGATTTAAGACAAAATGCAATTAAGACACAGTGTCATGAAAAGGAACTAAGGTGCTAATTAGGTGACTTGGTAGCGCGAGCTTGATATCGGTCGTTTCGTATCTATGGGTACACCAGCAAATTCATTGAAGCCATTTGAGGCAACGAGCCAACTTCAAGGTCTCTTGTGTTCTGTGTGCTCTTGTAATCTCACGTTAATTAAGCAACGCCTCAAAGTTAATCCA
>JACEVL010000021.1:1750803-1813303 GCA_020284085.1 Aporrectodea caliginosa | reverse complement strand
CAGCGATGACGACCAAGATGATGATGATGATGATGATAACGACGACGATGAAGGTGTTGCTGGCGATGATGTTGATGATTATGACCTACGTGATACAAGAAATCAAAGAGCAAAAATGCAAGATGATGAGCTGATAGACTGATTGGCTGAAAATGTCCTCTTACGTTTTGCCCACTCTTTCTTCGGTAGCCTCCACCTTCAAAGAGTTTCCAACCAGTGCTCTCTGAACCTAAACATCGCACATATTGTAATTGTAGGCCTAACATATCTCGGTTAATTTAGCACAGACTGACTTCAGGAACTGATCGCTGGCATCAACAGTTTAGAAAGATTACGACCATAACCTATGTGAATTAACCTTATTAGTTATTATTTGTGATTGCGTATTTGCTACAACTCGTATTTGAAAGGCGTCGTAACAGTTCAGTAATTGTCTGATTGTGTTTACTTGAGTCACTGGTGGATGGAGGAGTTGAAAAACGAAGGAAGGATAAATTTATTATGGCCAAATTACCTTTGTCAAAATTGTTGACGTATTTGTTAATCCTCGAAGATTTTACCCAGTTTCATGATTTCATGGACCGACATTTCTTAGGTTTTTAGGTCACTTAACAATTTCGGACGCTCTATCTTACAAACTTCCGCATATTTCGAGAGATTTTCGCATGGCGATAAAGTTGGATAAAGTAAATTAAGGTAAAGTAAATTCAGTTAGGATAAAGTTAAGATAACGTACAATAATGTAAATCGAGGTCAAATATGGCTATGTAACAAAACAACAATTAATGTAGAATGATCTATGACAATCCTTCATTTAGTACAGGCTTCTGTCGTTAACAGGTATTCGTTAATTGTCCTGCGGTTTCTATAGGATCTTGCAGCTGTAGCTCAGAGTCAATCATTCAGATTCTACACGCAGTGACCCAATAGCAGCTTTGAATCATAAAAGTTTCTAGTTCAGGTGCTGACAGTTATCCGGATGAGATTATTCGAGCTACGTATATATACATTATATGTATATAATTATATTCATATAATACTAGATGTTTGCCCGTCCTAGGACAGTTTTAAACGATTTTAAAATGTTAAGAGATGCGTCGTCACGGGATATACGTTGACGTAAGTCTTCTCCTTCCCCCTGCCTCTCCCTTAGTCCGTCCGTCCATCCACTCTACCTGCAACCCTCCATTCCTCTCTCCGTCGGTCCGTCCGTCCGTCTCTACCTACCTCCAACCATTCGCCCCTCTCCTACCTCCCTCCCTCCTTCCATACCTCAAACCGTCCGTCCATCTTTCCCCTCCATCCCTCCATTCATCCCTGCCTCCCTTCCTCCATCCCCTCTGCCTCCCAAGCAGGCAGGCAGATGTCAAACCCTATAGTGACTGTTAAGAGGACTATTGTCTGCCAGGCAGGTAGGCAGACAGGCAGGAATGAAATGAGAGAGGCAGGGTGGGTAACCGGCTTCTCCGGTGTTTGCGAGGGAGGGAGTGAGGGAGGCAGACACAGAATTTGCCCATTAGTGTCAGCCGAAGCCGGTGCCTGCCAAGGAGGGAGTGACACATAACTCGCACTCTATAGGGGCACGTCTCGCCCCGCTTCGCGGGGGGAGAGCGTCACAGGAATGTTGCCTTCGTTGCAGAGATTTCTCTTCGTTTATATTATTAATATGAGGTGTATATATATATAGGTACATAACAGGCTAACAGTCAATCCTAATCTGTATATTGTGTTACTATCACCCACGTTGAATTAACTAAATTCTTTGGTGTTTATGTAGACTTAACATGGAAAGAACATATAAGAAAGATTTTCCCCAAAATTGCCAAAAGATTACAATTTTATCTCGTATTTCTCATCTGCTACTATATCGCTTTGATCAGGACTTGTTATCACTGGGGTATACAAAGGTTTCTTTTGTCATACTTCCAGCATCCATTCTTACAACACGAGAGGTTCGAATTCCTATCGTCGTGACTGTGCTCACACTAGTACTCGATTATTCTCAATTAAATCTATTTGTACCTTGGTGTGGAATAATATCCCCCTATCTATTCGTTCTTCAGCTAATCTCTTTTTCTCGGAAAAACCTACCCTCCTTGTTAATGTAATTCATTGACTTAAATTAGATGATTTGTCTGTATTGCTATTTTAGTTAAGACTGTATACCGTACTCAATTGTTCATTTCAATTTTTTCTTCTTCTATTTATCCCATCATTGTACATAATAACGACATAACACTCAAATACCAAGTATTTCATGATAGACGGTTAGTCATAATATGTATTAAAATAGAAAATTTGAGAACCGTTATTCATCAAACAGAAGCATGTCGCGACATATAAGGTTACCGTAGTTAAAGTGATTGGGGAGCAACAGGCACACCAAAGGGACAAGACCCGCTGAAAGGGAGCCTCTTAAAGTGACTCAAGGGATGAAAATGAGTCGGATGTCGGCAATTTACATTCTTAGGAAAACATCAAAATTTGATCAGATGTCACTTTTTCTTATTTTCTTATTTTAATAAAAATGGTTGAAATTTTTTTTACATTTCTGATTTCCTGCATTTGATGAAATTCATTGTTTTAATGTGCATTTTCAGAACTTTTTACACAGAATACTTTTATTTTTGTGTGATTATATATTAAAATTACTGAAATATTTTTCTCAAAATATCCCACATAATCATTCGTAACTTTGTCAAAAAATAAGGTAGATCCAACCGTTTTGTGTCATTTTAAAGCAAACAATGTGGTATTTAAGAATAATATGTAAAATGCTCATATTCTAAAATTGCCGACATGCGACTCATTTTGATCCCTTGGGTCACTGTAAGAAAATTACAGATGACAGAAGATTTAGACAAGTAAGAGATATGGGAACAATAACTTTTGTGATGATTTAGTAACAGATTATAAAAAAGAAAACAAACGTAACTAAAGTCTATGACACGTGCTCCAGCGTCTGAACCCGTAACATACGCTTGAACCATGAGAGATTAGTAGAGGCACGGATACTTTGAGGTAAATTGTTCCACAATAGTGGGCCCTGATACTTGATGGATAGTTTACGGGTATTTGTTCTTACAAAAATTAGTTGATAATCCTGTTAGCTTCTTGTACCAGCAGTGAATATGGTGGGAGAAATGTAAGATAGGAATGCAGGTGGTAAGAGTTTATTATGATATTTGTACATAAATTCAAAAGTTTGGATGAAGTTTTCTTAATGTGGCTTAATATACATTTATGTTTCTTTTTAGTTTTTTTATAGTTTTTGTGCCGAAAGCTCACTTCAATCTACGTATCGATTGGCTGTCTTTCTTTTCCTATCGGTATTTTTACATCTACAGGTGTCCCTATTTAGCGGGATATAATTATGTGCAGGCGGTTCATGTCAAACCGTTGCCTTATTATTTCATTTGTTCTTTGTCTCTAATGATAGTTAGAGAAATAAATGATTGATTGACATAATTAAATGCATATACACATAATATAGCAAGTGTCAATCGTTTTTTATAGCCGCTGACCTTAGACATGGCCATTCGACGCAGTTCGGCTGCTTCGTCGTCTGTGATGAAATCGTGGATCATAACGACATCTGGCGACTGGTGCAGCATTTCCACCTTTGTTCGGAGCATCGGAGTGGTGCGCCCTCTCTCGTAGAAACACGACAAGGTCCCGTCGCTAGGGGAATTATTCTGCAACGGCGCGTCATTGTGCATAAGCGATTGGACTGGACTGGATGGGCATTGAATTTTATTATACTACTAGGCCTATATACAACAGACAAGACTAGAAAGAATGGAATCAACTGAAGTGCAATACTTCGTGCTAGAATTTTATAGAGAAGAACAGGGCAGAACAGAAAAAGAAAGAATATGGTTGAGAACAATCCTCATCTTCTAATTCTCTGCCTCTTTAGCCAGGCTCATATGTTATACGTAGCCTCTCCTCTTTGAGCTTTCTCGTCATCCAATCCAACGTCATCTGTCTTGGTCTACCTGTTATCCCCTCAATTTTTTCTTCGACGACCGTTCTTAGGAGAAAGTCTCCTCTCAGCGTGTATCCAATCCATTTCCTGTGTCTCTCTCTTATAGTGTGTATCAGGGGATTCAGGGCACTTTCTTCTCCAATTCATCACATCAATTATTCATTTGCTTTATGTTCCGTCGAGCAGTTTATTTGTCGCCTCAGTAGACCTCTCCGCTTTTAAACTTCTCTTTTCATACTGCTGTCCTTCTTTTTATTTCCCTGTGGCATTTGGCCTCTGTCATGCTCATACTACCTATGTACTAGAACTCTTTCACCTGTTCTTACAGTGCACTAGTGAATAGAAAAGCATGCGACGAAAAAGAACGGAATAAAATACAACAGTATACCAAACTGCTCCAACGACTGCATCTATCTTTTGGCATGTCATCCACTGCGCTGGAGTGGATGACGTCCTACCTAATTGGCAGACAGCAATGCGTCCGCCATGCCGGCTCCTCTTCCACAGCGACTACCCTTACCTGTGGTGTTCCTCAAGGCTCAGTCCTGGGACCCATTCTTTTCCTCCTTTACATTGCCGACATCTTACCCATAATATCCAAACATAGTCTCCATGGCCATCTCTATGCGGATGACTCACAAGTTTATGGCTTCTGCCGTCCTGATTCCACCGAAGTCCAGCATCTACGTCCGTCTCAGTGAGCTGCATCAGTGACATCGCTGACTGGATGACATGCAATCGACTACAGCTGATTCATCCAAGTCAGAATTCAATCAATTCATCTGGTGTTCGTCCTCACGCAGAGTGAAAAGACTAGATCGCAGTCCTTTCGTCATCGGCGATGGTGCTCTCGAGCCAAAGAACGAGGTCTGCGATCTCGGTCTTATCCTCGACAGCGACCTATCAATGACCACACACATTACGGGACTTGTGAGGACCAGTTTCGGCATCCTAAAACAGCTGAGGTCTGTTTCTCGGTCCCTCACACAGGATGCGACTCGCCACCTCGTGCAGAGTTTAATCCTGAGCCGAATCGATTACTGCAATGTCGCCTTTGCCGGTGTCGCGTGACAGAGTCTCCCCCCTAAAAGTCTCCCCCCGGAGACTCTATTTCGAAATAGATTCTCCCGGCGGATCTGTTTCAGAATAAATTCGCCCCCGGAGACTTTGTTTCAGAACATAGTCTCCGGGGAGAGAATATTTCCTCCCCTGTTGAAATAAACTCTCCCCGGGGAGACTTTATTTCAACACAAAATAGCCTACATTAACATCATATTTATTGCATTGTTTTGCTAACTGATGTAATATATTCGTTTGTAATGACAGTTAACATCATATGGACTAGCGCAGAGAGCGCCTTTTAGTAGAACTCTTGAAGAAGTGCTATATTAATGTTCAGTTACATTACACTTATTATAGCTCACCAATCACTTTATTTTAGCTTCCTTGGTTTAACAAAAGCTTGAGTGTTTGGAATAAGATTTCTGTCTTCATCCAACAGGCGGCCAATCTTTAATGGTTGAAGAAATGTTATGCATTCACTTGGTAGGTCCTATATATGATGTCATTAAGACTCATTATTAATTAGCCTTATTAATTAGGCTGGCTAATCTGCTGGTTAAGTTGTCCTTTTCCCTTCTGTTTGTCTCTTTTCGCTTAATGGTTTCATATTAGTTGTATATTTATTCTACTTGATATACCACAGCAAATTCAAGGTGTTAACCGTTCTGTTATTTTGTTAAGCTAATTATTAGCAAAGTTGTCCCTGTAAGCAGGATTTTCATCCTTTTTGTGCCTTCCTCGCCACCTCACTCACCTGCTTGATAAATGGAAGTTATATAACCGGTTACTTCATCCATCAGCAAAGTCTGCATTGCTGACACAGAATGAAACGGATTTCTCTCATTGACGACGTTCCTCATCTTTAGAATATTATGCTGCATGATCCTCTTCATTTTTGGTAACGTAATTAAGCAAAGCTTCACATTCAGACGTAGACTCTATCCATGAAAATAATGTTTCGCTAGGTAGTACTTATTAATGCAACTTATACCCAATATATACTAACTAATATTGAATCCTTTAAAATCATCAAAGCCTATATATGCAGAAATAAACTTGAGCTACGAATAATTAATTTATGGTGGTCTGCCTTTTATAGTCAACCAATCAACTTTGTTCTAGCTTTTATTACTCCCGTGTGCAAATTCCATTCTAATTCTGTGGATCAACAAATGCCTAGTAGGCTCAATCTCAAAACCAGACTGTTCTGGCTTCATGGACTACAATGCCTTATTTTTTGCTTATTGACCTGTCGATACTATAAGGCCTATTGGTTTGGTTTAGCTGCGATTATTTAATGGGTAGTCCGATTGCCAATAATTCCGTGAATGCCTAATCTTTATCCATGAATGCTAGAAAAGCAAGGGCATGCTCATATCCGAAAGCCAGTACATCACTTACAATCACTGGTTATGACTTTCCTGTTCTAGGTAATGACCTGACACCAGCAAACAATAATGAGCAAACATTAGGCTAACCAGATGAATCACAGAAAATCAAGCGCAAAGTCTTATCAGATGTCTGATACCAGTTGAAGGGTAGGCCTAATCCGCATCAATAATCGCATAGAAGCCAATGCTAGCTCGTCTTAGGAAGCCAGTACAGTTATAATTACTCGCAGGCTTTGTTTCAGACTACTTGTATAACTAATAAGCTGGCCCGATACATCTTAAGCTAATAATATTGAACGACTATAGTATCCAACACAATTTCAGTGCTACGTCTAACCTTAGAAGAATCACTTTGAAGCTAATTAGCGCTAGTTGGCATAATAAATAAGTATCAATTAGTGACTGATAATGCTCAGAATCTTTTCAGCAAACAGTGCCAACTAGCACCAGTTTAAAGTCTACGTGTTGTGTGAGTTATTTTCTTAGTTATAGCCTATAACAGTGTGTTATCTCCACTGCGTTTTAATTACTTAAGTGCGTCCGACATCCTATTTACATGATGCACTTACTACTATAAAACATTTATTTCACAATTTTCTCATTTGATTCCATAGTTGTTTCATGTCCAATTCAATTAATAAACTTGAAAGTCATTTATTTCAGAAATGCACATATTAAATCCTATTTTAAATAATATAGAAAAGCAACTGAAAACAGAGGGGGAGATTTTAGTAAGGGGGAGACTTTGTATCGTAGATAGGGGAGATTCTATTTCAATGGGGAGACTTTGTTCCGATACAAAGTCTCCGGGGGAGACTCTGTTACGGCAAGGGGGCGACTCTGTTTCGAGGGGAGACTTTATATCGTGACACCGGCTTGCCACAGCGCAGTATCATTCGGCTTCAGGCGTCATCAACGCTGCTGCTCGTCTGGTATTGCGACTTAAAAAGTTCGACCACATTTTCAACCGCGATACAGGACGAGCTTTAGTGGCTGAGAGTTGGCGAGCGCATCAAGTTTAAACTCTACATCCTGGTTCATAAATGTATGAACAACTGCGCACCACGCTATCTGGCAGACAAGATCAGGCCCCTTTCGGACGATGTCAATAGGTCGCGGCTGCGATCATCAAAGTCCGCCGATGTTTTTGTGCCAGCCACTAAAACCAAAGCGGGTGATCGAGCCTTTCGGGTCGCTGGGCCACGTGCCTGGAACAGTCTTCTTGCACCCATTCAGGAAACCAAAAGTTTACCGATTTAAAAAAACAGTTAAAAATGCATCTATTATGTAACCACGAGCACTAACATTTACGCTGACAGTAGACTGTTTTGTGAAGCGTCCTAGAAGTAGCTTGCTACCAACGACGCTATATAAATGGTCGTAATTACAAAACGGGTTACATTCTAAAAACGAGTACCTGGACAAGATGCTGTCTACACAGAGAGTCTTGTTTCTCGTCGGATGGCGTCGTCTGTGAGGTTTCGTTTGGCATGATACTGGACAGGTAATGGAACTTCGATGGATCTGTTCAGAAGAAAAGCAAAACGCGGACAAGACATACGTGAAACTCGGTGGTGCAGGGGTATGTTCGGTGCCTTGCAGCCGGAGGGTTGCGGTTTCAAATCCACCTCAAGCTGCCGCGTAGGGACCCTGGGCAAGTCCTTCACTCGCAATTACTCGTGCGCCTCGGCGTGAAACTTCGATTCAGTGTACGTGCTGTAGTCGGGAGCGCCTCTGTGTAGAAATCTTGAAGAGGCGCTATAACAAGTGCTCATACATACATACATACATACATACATACATACATACATACATACATACATACATACATACATACATACATACATACATACATACATACAGAACCATAATTTCTAACGGCAGATGTTCAAAGTTAATCATCAGTTGAATGCGTACTGTCTGTCTCTCTGTCTGTCTCGTTATCTATCTATCTGTCTGTCTAGTTATGAGCTCTAAACGTTAACATGATCTATCTATCTCATCCATCTATCTATCTATCTATCTATCTATCTATCTATCTATCTATCTATCTGTCATCTATCTATCTATCTATCTATCTATCTATCTATCTATCTATCTATCTATCTATCTATCTATCTATCTATCTATCTATCTATCTATCTATTCTTCTATCTATCTATCTATTTCTATCTATCTATCTATCTATCTATCTATCTATCTATTCTATCTATTTATCCATTTTTCTATTCATTTCTCTTTCATCTATCTTCCGCATCTATCTATCCCATAATATTTCCTGCTATCTATTCCTTGTTCTATCCGGGTCCTTTTGAAGGAGTTAGCTTCTTTTTATTCCCTCCTAACATGGTTTTAGATTGTGCTATGAGAAACAGTTCGCTTTTTCTCCTACTTCCATGACGAAATACTGAAGTGATTTTTGAATTAGGCCTGAGAATGTCTGAAAATGATGTTTTCGGCATTTCTGTCTGTGCACCAATTGACGTAACAAGATTGTCGTTAAATTGATAGGACTATATTTATTAATTAGTCGCCTTAAATTCTACCTCTTGTTGCTGAATGAATTTCTTGGATAGATACAAACGCACTTGCATGCATAGAATTTGCACATCTTTTCAATTTCAGTTTCCTTCGTAAGGTCGTACATCTATTCGTTGGCAGCTTTCTTTAACGACATTCCACCTTCAACGGCAGCGACAGCAATACCTGCATCTTCGTCTGACCATTGTGCTCGCAAATAGAAGTTTGTCTTGTACAGTCTAACCATTTCTCTATATAAAAGCGCCTTGTTACTATAGGGCTAGGCACAAGTTTGGGCGGTAGGCCTGATAATTCAAATGAAATAGGGCTATTCCTAACATTTAGGTAATCATATCGGGGCAATATGGACACTGGCCATATTACCCAGATTAGTAGTGACCATATAGCCCCAATTGAGTAGCAGTAACACTTTTTTGAAAATGGCGTTCTACCATGTGCAACGCAATTAATAAAAACAAGGTTTCGAAGGCCAGATGCAATAACAAATCTTTATGAAAATTTCATCCACCAACAAATCATTGTGAAAAAATAATAAGTTATACCCACCATTTCCTATACGAAAATATGTCAAATATTGAAAAAATTCGAGGAAAATTCTAAACTCAACAAGTAATCTTCTCGCTATGATTACGAAATGCACCGGAAACAGCATAAGTATGACACTGCACTAGAATTACCATAGACTTGCTATTTAGCTAGAATGACGGAGTGACCATAAAACCCGAAGTGACCATATTACCCCGGGCGACCCTAACCTAGTGTCTAATCGCTTGAATAGAAAATCTGAGAATTTCTTGAGTTAAAATCGTTGGGTATGTCAAACCCCAGGCTGAATCCGGTGGGAAAACCAACGAAAAATCCTTTACGACGCTGGAAAAGCCTACGGAAGAAAAAGGTTCAGGAGTGGACGAGTTTTTAATTTAATGAACGTTTGCCGGAAGAGAAAGGAAAGACTGAAAGAAGGAAGAATCGGCAAAATGAAGGCAGTAAGAAAGAAATCATGGAAGGAGAGGATGGCAGAAATGAAGAGGAATGGAGGGAGTAAGGAAAGACTAGCTTGAGGACGATAGGACTGGCGGAAGGAAGGAAAGAAGGGCAGGAAAAGGATCCGTTGGAAGGAAGACTATGGGAGGAGTAAGGTGAGTAGAAAGATAGGAGTGTGGGAGGTCCTCTCTGTCAAGCGACATCTATAAATTATAGTTTCTTACGAACCAAGCGATCCGTTCAAAAGCCACCTGAATGCCCATTGGACTAGATTACTTACAAGAGTGGGAAGCCAGAATGGGCGATCAGGTGGTGGAGAGGGTGGGTAACGCAGCGATCGACCACGGTCTCCAGAGGTACATGGGCAGCGAGTGTTTCGAGTGAAGAACAACACGGCCAGTGGAGGCGCCAGGATTTCAGGTTTGGGGGGGCTAAAGCTCCAAGTCCTTCCCTTTGTCTTCTCCTCCTTGTGATTTGCAGTGATTTCCCACTTTTGGGAGGGGCTGAGCCGCAGTTAGGGGGCTAAGTACCCCCTATCTCCCTGGCGCCCCCACTGAACACGGCTGCGTGGAGCCACTATACTTCGATCTAATTTCGTTCATTTTTCGTCGTTCGCACGCCATCTGTTGGCAAATGTTTATCGCTAATCTTGCCTCGCCTTACTTTACCTTTCCTTTACATACAATACCTTTCCATACACCTACCGTGCCTTACCTTACCTTACCATACCCATTATCTTATTTTTACCCACACGACCATACTTTGCCTCACCTTACTTCACATCGCCCAACCTTACTATGCCTTCCCTTACCATCGCATACCATACCTCCCGCTACAATGCCTTACCTAACCATACCTTAGATGAACTTCGAAACTTGCATTACCGTGCCTTACCATACCTGTCCATGGAAAGGGAGGGAGTCCTTAGGACAACGGGCAGAGTGAGGGATGTCGGAAGAATGAGGAGGAAGGGAAGGAAGGAAAGATGGAAGGATGGACAGAAGTAGAGAAGGAACGAAGGTATTATGGATGGAAGTACGGAAGCCTGGTTGAAGGAAGAACTGGAAGAAAGAAGTACGGAAGAAAGAAAATCTGATGGGTGTAAGGAAAGGAATGACTGACCGAAAGAAAATAGGAAGAAAGGGAAAGAAATTCTTGTAGAAGAAGCAAGAACTGGCGGAAGGAAGGTAGGAAGAAAGACTGGCTGAAGGAAGTAGTCTTAGATGATGCGGTTCAATTGATCCGTTTAATGCCTAGATTTTGGCATACACCAGTTTCATGTGGAAGACTAAACGGCACAGATTAATAACAATACAAACAAACATTAAGCTTAAGATCTTAATGCATATTATTGTCTTGTAACTAGTTCAACCTCTTAAACAAAACACCAACTATTCTTAATACATAACAATCTTAACTACACGTTCGATCATTCATAATGACAAACCAAAACATTCCCACTTAACGTAAGCAGAATAAGCTATATAACTTTGCAACTGAAAGACCAGGAATGCAAAGACAATTATTATGTAGCAATAGATCAAAACAAAGTCTCACAAAATGATGCACAGCACTTTAGAGTCTAGACCAGTAGAAGTACTGATTGGAATAAATTCAAGACTTTACTGTCAAGTTGTCAAAGAGTGGGATCCAGAACGAAACACTTTACTGCGTCCTTAGTAACAACTGAAAAGTTCCACTTTGATAATCAGAAACAATTTACGCTGTGTTCATTTATGTGAACAGTACCTCGTCACGTTAGAAATGTGGCGTCAATGATTCCCTACAAAAGAATGCTTAATAAGTGGATTTAAAAAAAATTAAAGTGATGCGCAGTATGTAGGCCTATATACCAGAAACAATGGAGTGGAGTAGTATGCACCTATGGCTGCAACCGTACTCCACGTAATCTTCTATATCCAATTATCTGGCACCCTCAACAGATAGAGCATATTTAATTTCATATACGTTCCCGACTTTCATATGACCATTCTAACATTTTGGAGTTCTTTAACTAAAGTTTTCTCCATTGTGAAGCTGCACAGGAGATTGCCTTGAGAATAACAACCAAACCTGGAAAATGGATCGTTATTCCAGTTCAGATTCTAACACAATTCTGTAGACTGAAAGATTGGGAAAATGGTCTTTAACACACCAGGAACAGAAGTGGTATGTGTTATTTCATGCTTTCTCATGTTTGCAGATCTTGTGAATGTTTTATTACATACCTGGCAAAGGTATGACTTCTCTCCGAAATGTGTTCTTGTGTGAGTCATTAGACAACTTTTAACATTAGTTTTAAATGCACATAAGTGGCATTGGAATGGTTTCTCTCCGGTATGGATTCTAAGATGCTTTGTAAGATGGGAAGATTGTCGAAAAGATTTCTTGCATAACTCGCATTGGTACGGTTTCTCTCCAGTATGGGTTCTTTTGTGAGTCTGCAAAGTAGAAGCCAGTCTGAACGATTTCTGGCAAAACTCGCATTGGTACGGTTGCTCTCCAGAGTGGACTCTATTGTGCTCTTGTAGATGAGAAGATTGAGAATATCCTTGTTTACATATCTGACATTGGTATGATTTCTCTCTGGTATGGACTGAAGTATGCTGTTGTAGATGCGTAGATCTGGAAAATGTCTTGTTGCAAACCTGACACAGAAATGGTTTCTCTCCAGAGTGGCACTTTTCATGATCCCTCAAATTTGAAAAGCCTGAGAATGTCTTCAGACATATCTGGCAAAGATATGGTCTGTCGCCGGTATGTGTTTTCACGTGCCTCTTTAGACGGCTATTATTATTAGTTTTAAACTCACATAACTGACAATGGTACGGCTTCTGACCAGTATGAACTATTGCATGGCATTTTAGATTGGAAGGGTGATTAAAACTTTTCCGACATACCTCGCACTGGTAAGGCCTCTCTCCAGTATGGATTCTCATGTGATTCTTTAAAACATTACAGCGTGCGAAGGTTTTCGGGCATAGCTGGCATTTGTATGGTTTATGGCCCGTATGGATTCTCTCATGTCTTTTTAGGCCAGAGGATTGAGAGAAACTCTTTTTACACATCTGGCGTTTGTAAAGACTCACTCCCGTATGGATTCGATCATGTGTTTTTAGGCTTGAGGATTGAGAGAAACTCTTTCCACACGCCTGGCATTGGTAAGGCCTCTCTCCAGTGTGAGATCTCATGTGAATCTTAAATTGACTGTTGCATGTGAACGATTTCGTGCATAGCTGGCATAGGTATGGTCTCTCTCTGGTATCTCCAAAATGCATCCTCATGTGACCTCTCCGGTTAGAATACCGTGAAAATGATTTCTCACATAAATGGCACTGATAGGGTTTCTCCAGTGTGGATTCTAGCATGCCTTTGTAGAGTGGAAGAACAAGACAATATTTTATTACATATCTGGCATAGGAATTGTTTGTGTCCAGTATGGATTTTCTTGTGAAACTGCAAATTACATTGTTTTGTGAAAGCTCTATGGCAGATCTGGCATTGGTATTGTTTTTCTCCAGTATGAATTCTAACGTGATCTCGTAGACTCGAAGACCTGGACATTCTTTTTTCATATATTTGGCATTCGTAAGGTTTCTCTCCAGTATGGGTTAATATGTGTTCATTCAGAGCATTCGAATGTTTTCTGACACACCTTGTAAAGGTATGCTCTTTTTGCAGTATGGATACTCATAACTAATAGACGTATTATTATTATTATTATTATTATTATTATTAAATAAATTTGTAACGCGCGCAAGTCACACCGAAATGTGAATCTGAGGCGCGGATAGTCAGCCGCCAGGTGAAGATGCACTTAGATTTCTAAATCCTTATGGAATGGATGGGCCCCTATGTAACGTCTGGAAACATAAAAATGATATGTAATAAAATGAAATGATAAAACAAAACGTACAATGATAAAACATAAAATAAAATGAGGCAGCTTCTAACAGGCAAAGATTGCAAACTAGCTTACACGCTGCTATAATAAATAGCATGGTTATTAGATTTAAATTTGTTACGACACAGTTATACGGACTGTCATATGGCCAATTATAGGCCCTATTAAAAACTAAAACGGACAGTAACTTTCGTTTAGCTGCACCTATTCGATTAAGACAGTTGGTGAATCTGAAATGCCTAATAATAATTATTGGGCTTTCAACTGCAATTCATTCAATGAGAACATTCCTGATGCCAGCAAGAAACGGAATAACTGAAATGCAACGCCTAAGTTACGAACAGCGAAAAATAGAGGACAAATGTACAGGGACAAACTACGACCTACTGAGATCCTTGTTTTAAATAGAGAAGGAATTATAAACGCCTACTCTAATCGAGTCCAAACTTACGTCGCGAAGGCAAATCGCTTTATTCCTATCGAACGATTAACTGACTAGGCCCTTTTTTGTAAAACAGTAGATTTGAAATGTTACGTGGCAGAAAACAGCCAAATTTTCTGTAGAAAGACGCTAATATTAATGACGTCATCTTTAATTGAGTTTTTATATCGCGCAAATTCTGTAAAACTTAGCCGAAGAGCAGAAGTAGGCCTCATTTTGCGCAAAATTAGTTATTTTATTTCTAAACTTATGCAACTAAATTAGGCCTACCCCTATTATGGCCTAAAAATTAGGGGAGAATGTCTGCATTGGGACATGTCCTGCATTGGGGTGTCACGACAACTCGTCGAACGACATTTCGTATACGACACTTCGTCGAGCGACATTTCGTCGAACGACATTTCGTCTACAAAGTTATTTGATATTGTCACTTTAAAATGGAAGCTGGATTGATGAAAACATTCCTGTGTTGAAATAGAAGCTGAATTGATCGAAATAATTTTTCCCGTAAATAGAAGCTGGAAATCAACCTGGATGCATGGATGAAAATAGGTTTCCATTCAACAGAAGCTGGATTGATGAAAATAATCTTGTCAGTAGGCCTAATTAGAAGCTGGATTCCGCGACAACTCGTTCGACGAGTTGTCGCGGAATGTCCTGCATTGGGACGTGGTGGTATCTAAGCCGTTGTTATATATTATTGTCGCGTGGGCGTCGCCCAGCGAACATATTTTTGATGTAGAGAATGATCAGGCGTCTTATGCTGCGAATTAAAAAGCGTTTGACAGAGATACTGCAAATCTCCATTTTCAGGTTAAAAAGGTAATTTTTACTCATAGTCTCAGTCGATGCATTAAATATCTTGTGCTAATTTAGCCAAAAATTTCTGTAAACTATTTAGGACAGTATATGGTGAAATTTGGAGGTCATATGCTTATTACCTTTTGTATTAGGCCTATCTGAAAAATAGGTAACGGACATTGATGGACTGCATTGGGACATGCACTGATGGCCTGCATTGGGACAGACCCAATACAGACCATTCATAGAAAATTTAACTTAAATAGTTTTACTGTAGGCCTATATTTTATGACTTCAGTAGACGTATATTAAATAATATTTGGTAACAACAAAATATAGGCTATATACTACAACTAACACCAATTTTATGCATCAAAATGAAAAAATTGACCCAATGCAGGACACGCTTACCTACTAATAATAAGATTTTAATTCCTGGTGGATCTGAGGTGCCTAGGGACAAAATAATAATTATTTACTGTATATTTTGTGAAACAGAATATCATCTTCAACTGCAATAATTATGATCTGTTACACTCTATTGAACATGATTAGAACAAGAGCAGTTGCTTGACCCAACGCTCTCCAAACAGAGTCCCAATGCAGACCATAATGGCCTGCATTGGGACGATTTTTCCCGTGAGGAAAATACTAAATTTTTATGGTTTATTCTTGCAATTATGTAGCATTATATATCACATTCGATTGATTAAACGTTGCTCTTTCTGATAATGACAACAAAATATATGTACTACAACTAATACCAATTGTATGTGCAGTGGTTAAATTGGGCGTCCAGAGGTGGCGAATCTCCACTTTTTTGTAAAGCACAAACATGAGTGTTTCTGGCTAATTTGTAATTGATATTCGCTTTCGCTATTTTGATAAAACTAAAAATACATGAAATATGATGCATATCAGCGATTATTGCAACAAAAGATATATTTATTAAAGTATGACGTGTCTCCACTTTTAGGTGGCGGATCTCATACTCATAGGTCAGGCGGCGGATCTCAAATCCGAAGTGCCGGATCTCACCACCGGAAATGCGCAAACCCCAGGTTGTCATTTAAGGAGTCTAGGTTAGGATAAACAGTGCTATGGGAGATAGACTGCTGATACTGTATGTCACATGTGTCTTGCAAAAAGCGATATATGAATGGTTAAAGCAATTGCACATTTATATAGCGCAACTTCAAGAGTGACTCATCATAGGCCCTTTGCATACATGCAGACAAATTAATTCCTCGACCTAATTTCACCGTTCGGGTTTCGCCGCCGGTTATCGGTGATCCGTCGGGCGACCGACCGAGCGATGGACCGACGGATGGCTGCTTAAGGAGTCTCTTCCCGGACCAATTTCCACATCCGGCGTCCAAGGAAAGGGCATGGAGTGCTCAGGGCACCGGGTAAGCCTACCATGAGGGAGGTATCAAGGATGAGGAAGAAAGGAAGGAAGGAAAGATAGAAGGAAAGAAGGAACGAAGGACGGAAGGACATCCGATATGAAAGAAGTACGGATGAAGGAAGGAAGAACTGGCAGAAGGAAGGATGGAATAAAAGAAGGAGAGATTGGTAGAAAGAAGAACTGGTAGACGAAAGGTAGGAAGGAAAGGCTGGTAAAAAGGAAAAGGAAGTAGTCTTAAATGCTGCGGCTCAATTGATCTTGGTAATACCTAGATATGGGCATAAACCAGTTTCACGTGGGAGAAGAAACTCCACAGATTAACAACAACACAAACACATTGGCAGATCACTTAAACAAAGCACTAACTATTCTTAATACACAACAATCTTAGCTACACGCTACATCATTCATAATGACAAAATACAACCTCATTTAATGTAAGCAGAATAAGCTAAGCAATTGTTTTTCCCAATTCACAAGGAATGCAAAGACAATAAGTAGCAATTAGAGTCGAAAATTACGTCTCACAAAACGATGCACACCTCTTTAGAGTCTAGACCAGGAGAAGTACTGGTTGAGATAAATCCGATACTTTACTGTCAAGTTGTCAAACAGCGGAACCCAGAACGGAACACTTTACTGTGTCCTTAGTAACAAACGTAAAATTAAATTTTGATAACCTGAACAATTGGCACTGTTTTCAATTATGTGAAAAGAACGTCGGCATCTTAGAAAAGAGGTACCTATAAAAAGGAACTGGAGGATTCCCAACAACAGAATGCTTAAATATGTAACTATTGTTAAGTTAAAGTAATGCACAGTATGTAGGCCTATTTACATATTCATGTAACCTCAGTAACCTCGCACTTTTACGGCATACTTTCCATTTCTTTCTATTATATTTTTATATTTAAAATTGCAAGTGTCTCAATCTTTCTTCAGTCTTTATCTATGTGAAATTGTAATTCATCACAGGTGGAGAAATGTTCCACGGCACCTTAGACATTTGGCGACTGCCTACAAAAAGGAAGCTGAGCTCTAATAAACACAAGTGGCATTGGTACCGTTTCTATTCAGTATGGCGTCTAACGTGATTTGTTAGATGGGAAGATTGTGGAAAACATTTCTTACATAACTGGCATTGATACGGTTTTTCTCCAGTATCGATTCTTCTGTGAGTCCGCAAAGAAAAAAAGAATGTGAAATGGTCTCTCCAGTGTGGGTTCTTTTGTGATTCTGCAGAGAAGAAGTGAATGTGAATGATTTCTGGCAAAACTCGCAACGGTATGGTTTCTCTCCAGTGTGGATTCTAACATGTTCTTTTAGAGTAGAAGATCGGGAATATCTTTGTTCACATATCTGACATTGGTATGGTTTCTCTCTCGTATGGATTCCAATATGCCCCTGTAGAACAGTAGATCTGGAAAATGTCTTGTTACAAACCTGACACAGATGTGGTTTCTCACCAGAGTGGCAAATTTCATGACGTCTCAAAGTTGAAGAACTTGGCAATGTTTTCACACATACCTGGCAAAGATATGGCCTCTCGCCGGTATGTGTTCTCATGTGCAACTTTAGGCTACTATTATAATTAGTTTTAAATTCACATAACTGGCATTGGTACGGCTTCTCTCCCTCTCCAGTATGAACTGCTGCATGGCATTTCAGAACGAAAGCATGATTAAAACTTTTCTGACACCTCGCATTGGTAAGGCCTCTCTCCAGTATGGATTCTCATGTGAATCTTTAAACCATTACAGCGTGCAAACGTTTTTGGGCATAGCCGGCATTTGTGTGGCTTATGTCCCGTATGGATTCTATCGTGTGTTTTTAGGGTGGAGGCTTGAGAGAAACTCATTTTACACATCTGACATTGGTAAGGTTTCTCTCCAGTGTGGATTGTAACATGCCTTTTTAGATTGGAAGAATGGGAAAATGCTTTATGACATATTTGGCATAGAAGCTGTTTCTCTCCAGTATGGGTTATCTTGTGAACCTGCAGAGCAGATTGTTGTGTGAAAGCTCTTTGGCACAACTGGCATTGGTATGGTTTCTCTCCAGTATGAATTCTAATATGATCTCGCAGACTGGAAGAACTGGAAAATCTCTTTTCACATATGTGGCATTCAAAAGGTTTTTATCCAGTATGGATTCTCATGTGAATTTTTAGGTTAGAGGCGTATCGAAAGTTTTTCTTACATAACTCGCATTCGTTTATCTTTTCCTTCGAACAGCTTTTCTTGTTTTCCTTTGTGCGCTTATCCAGCATAGAGGATTTTCTTGTGTTGAATTATTTCCGATCTCACTGAAATGAATGATTTGAAGAAATGATTTCCGAAATCAATAATGACTACGACGGATGTCCAGCAAAGCTAGCTTAAACAAATTCAGCCTCTTGCAAATTGGACTGGAATTATTAGCAATCCTCACCAGTTGTTTCCTTGTTCTGCAAGAAGCTCACCAGCTAGCTATTAAGTTCACTCGAAAAAACCTAAAGCAGAACATTTCTCTATATTTCTTTCATTAATGCATTTTTTCACTGATGAAAAAATCATTATAAACACACAAACATTGTTTGCAACTTGTAAACTGATGAGTAACATGACATCAGTTTACAAGGACAACGGGAACAAACTTAATGTATATAATGTATTTAACTGCCATTGCCAGAGACATAGCTTTAGTATAGAAAGTGGGGTATCAAATTTAACCTAATTCGCTTTGCGACTGTTAAATAATTACAATGGTGATGTTTACGCACCATGCTTAATAATAATAATAATAATAATAATAATAATAATAATAATAAAGAATGCTATCAAGGGGGTAAAGTGTCATTGCAGTAAAAAACCCTGAAAAGTGTAATTTTCTTATTATTGCTATAACATGGTCAATAATGTAATGAAGTGATTGCAGAGAACCAAAGCAATTGCTTGATTTATATCACAAAAACAACATAAATGGTTTTGTCAAATATATTTATTTTGAATAATATAACAAAAACGGCATTACACTTTTCAGGGTGTTTTCTAACATAGTATAATAATAATAATAATAATTAGTTAATAGAAAAGCGTAAATTACACTATAAGTGGTTAGTAGCGGAATTTTTTGATCACAGTCACAAATTATCTATGATACCCGAACGTTAAAATATTGTCCAGGGCTCTATATTGGCCGACAGAGAAGCCACCTACCGAGTCCTAAGTACAACGCAACACTACTACTATTTTTTAAGATACGTCAAATGAAAGGTGTAATCTTATTATTACACCATACAAAATATTACACTTTAAGCGGAAATTTTCACCACGCATTTTACACTTTACCCCTGATTCATACTTATAATAATAATAATAATAATAATAATAATAATAATAATAATAATAATAATAATAATAATAATAATAATAATAATAATCTTGGGAGCCACACCAGAGGACTATAGGACACGGCTTACGACTCGGCGCGGACTACCTGGCTTCAGATCGCTGGTGACCCGTTATCGATGATCCCCAGGTCACAAACAGTCACAATGGGATAGACCGCTGTTGAATGCTGTTTTTTCCGCTGTCAAAGATAAACTACAGGACCCCTACAACCAGGCGAGACCAAAGGACTCACAGTCACCGCAAGCCTCGGATTGGTTGCATGCTCTCCCGCTCGTTGCACACGACCTGAGATTGGAAGACGAGGCCGTAATGGTGGCGTTCGGTCAGCGATTGGGTGTGGCCATTTGCGAGCCGCACGTATGCGCATGCGGTACTTCCGTTTCGTCAAGAGGTACGCATGGGTTGTCGTGCTCACTGGGATTCGGCCAACAAACGAGGCACAGCAGCATCAATGACCTCATCCATCGTAGCCTCAAACATTGCCTTCTAGATACTAGTATCTAGAAGGCAATGCCTCACCGAGCCGGTGTCGCGTGACAGAGTCTTCCCTAAAAGTCTCCCCGGAGACTCTATTTCGAAATAGATTCTCCCAGAATAAATTCGCCCCGGAGACTTCGTTTCAGAATAGAGTCTCCGGGGGGAGACAATATTTCATCCCCGTCAAAATAAACTCTCCCCCGAGGGAGACTTTATTTCAACATAAGATAGCCTATACTAACATCATATTTATTGCATTGTTTTGCTAACTGATGTAATAATTATATTCGTTTGTAATGACAGTTAACATCATATTATGGACTAGCGCAGAGAGCGCCTTATAGTAGAAATCTTGAAGAAGTGCTATATTAATGTTCAATTACATTACACTTATTAGGCTATAGCTCAACAATCAACTTTATTTTAGCTTCCTTGGTTTAACAAAAGCTCGAGTGTTTGGTATAAGATTTATCTCTTCATCCAACAGGCGGACAATCTTTAATGGTTTAAAAAATGTTATGCATTCACTTGGTATATGATGTCGTCAAGACTCATTATTAATTAGCCTTATTAATTACTGCTAATCTGCTGCATTAAATCTGCTGGTTAAGTTTTCCATTCCCTTCTGTTTGTCTCTTTTCGCTTAATGGTTTCATATTAGTTGTATAGGCTATTTATTCTACTTCATATACCATAGCAAATTCAAGGTGTTAACCGTTCTGTTATTTTGTTAAGCTAATCTCAAGACTATAGGCTTCATGGACTATAATGCTTTATTTTTTTGCTTATTGGTATCGATACTAAATAGGTTTGGTTTAGCTGCGATTATTTAATGGGTAGTTCTATTGCCAATAATTCCGTGAATGCCTAATCTTTATCCATGAATGCCTGAAAAGCAAGGGCAAGCTCATATCCGAAAGCCAGTAAGTACTTCATTTACAATCACTGGTTATGACTTTCCTGTTCTAGGTAATAACCTGACACCAGCAAACAATAATAAGCAAACATTAATAATAATAATAATAATAATAATAATAATAATAATAATAATAATAATAATAATAATAATAATAATAATAATAATAATAATAATAATAATAATAATAATAATAAGGCATTTTCTATTAGAAGCAAGGCATGTTTTGCCAACAGGTAGCCTGTTTCTTACATTGAGTCGTATTTGAGTGCACTCAGAGTTTTTCATGATATTTACGTTATGCTAGTTAATCGTATTTAGAGGCCATACACGCTGCACTGTCTAGTTTCGAAGTTTTCTGAGCCTGTTAGAAATCAGACAGGATTTCCGAAGGTAGGCCTACCTTTTACTTTGAACCGTATTTAGCTATACTCAGAGTTTGCAGGATATTAATCGTAGCTAAGACCTAAATACGCTCCACTGCACAACCCAGACAATGCTAACTTTCCTCTCTTGGGTCATTCCAAAATAAATGGACGGTGCATCAGGGAGTAACTCTCCATCTATGACCGCGGCTTCACAGAAAGCTAGAGGCACCTGTAACATTTGTGGGACCATCAGGCAGTTACACAACAGGGATGGAAAGGTCCATCTTCACGGGCCACGCAAAACCCATGCCCTGGGTCTCACAAACCCCCTCGGGAAAGCAGTGACACAGTCAACCCTCGGCCATCAGAGGAGGGGACTGCTCGGGGACCTGAGTCCATAGACCAACCGACTCCTCAGCCCTCCATCCCTGGGGGTGATGCGGATAGCTTCGGGTCAGGGGAGAGAATCCCACATCCAGTGCTGAAAAATAGACTGCTTAAGCATGTTCCAAAGGCAGCTAGGCCAGCAGTAGGTAGACTACTAACATCGGTCATCAATAAGATTCTATCAAACCCCTCAGCCCCTCCCCCTGGAAGATTCTGATCGGCTTTGGAGCTCTCATTTTAGAGCAACCAGTAAGAGGTGGCAAACGTCACAATCAGACCTCAACTATTAAAAGCCGAGTCGAGAATTTCTCGACTACTTTGCCTCTCAAGATAGACGACCTGTTCGCACCGGACACGTCAAACCCCAAGAGGCCAAGACTGCCCAAACAGGGGTTCCCAGGTGTAATGATCAGGAAATAATAGCGGCAGCGGTATCTTCCAAATTGGAAGATGGTAACATTAAAGCAGCAATAAGAATTCTATGCTCAGAAGACAAACCAGTCCAGATTAACCTAGACTCTTTAAATGAATTAAACTCTAAACACCCAAGCCAGCCTCTTGACCGACCCATCATACCGATTGAAACCTCGGTAACTCCTTTTCAAACCTCTGAGGAGGAAGTGCGTAAACACATCCATTCCTTCCCTGCAGGCTCCTCGGGTGGACCCGACGGCCTTAGACCCCAACATTTGTTGGATTTGACTAATTGCAAAGAAACGGGCCCTGAACTGATTTCAGCCATAACAGCCCTTGTTAATTTGCTGCTGGCTGGGACTTGCCCCAACGAAGTCCGTTCGACTCTGTTTGGTGGCACACTATTTGCGCTGCGCAAAAAATCCGGAGGACTGCGACCTATTGTTATAGGGTACTTTTGGCGTAGGCTGTGCTCCAAGTGCGCGAACACATTCGCCCTCCCAAGAGTCTCGACCTACTTTGCGCATAAGCAAGTGGGAGTTGGCGTTCCCGGAGGCTGCGAAGCAGCTGTCCACACAGTAAGACGCTTCCTAAGCAGTATGCAGGAAGGCTCAGTAGTTGTTAAACTAGATTTTTTCTAACGCGTTTAACAGTTTATACAGAGACCGTATGCTCTCTTCAGTTTCAGACACTTTGCCTGAACTGCTACCGTACTGTAATTTGGCTTACGCGGAAACCTCTGACCTCAAGTTTGGTCGTTTCTCTCTAAGGTCCGAGGTGGGGCCGCAGCAAGGCGATCCCCTTGGTCCGCTGCTTTTTTGTCTTCCACTACAGGTGACGTTGCTGAATCTGCAGTCCCCTTTGGTGCTAGGATACCTTGATGACCTCACGCTGGGAGGGGCAGCAGTGGGGGTAGCTGCCGATGTGGAAACCATTGAACGTGAGTGCAGAGAAATGGGGCTATCTCTAAACCACGCAAAATGCGAGTTAATAACTCACTCTGTCGACGCGATCTCCGATGAACCGCTGAATCGCTTTTCGGTCACTACACCGGAAAAGGCCGTCCTTTTGGGCGCTCCACTTTCCACCTTGGATGCTCTCACGGCCTGTCTCAAAACTCGATGCTCTGAGTTATCTCTGGCCTTGTCCAGACTGGTAAGCGTCACTAAACACGACACCCTCATTCTGCTAAGATGTTCACTCAGCTCACCGAAGCTGATGCACGTCCTTCGCTGTGGTCCTTGTTCTGGCCATCCACTTCTTGAACATTATGACTCACTTTTGAGAACCGGTCTTGGCTCAATTCTGAATCTTTCGCTGACGGAAGACCAATGGTTGCAGGCCTCCCTTCCTGTGAAAGCAGGGGGTCTGGGCATCCGCAGGGTATCTTCGCTATTGGTGCCTAAAATACCCCACCTCTTGTCCAGATGGAGAGCTTCCTCATAAGCAGTCATTTTGGGACAAACCTATTATTGCAGAGACAATAACCGAGCTTGACCACTTTCACACTAGTGATTACCATCAAGCACGTCTGAAAGCAGTCTCAGCACCTCATGCAGGTGACTGGCTGTTTGCTTTACCCATAAGTACATGCGGTCTCAGATTGGATGACGAGGCGGTTCGAATAGCGGTGGGCCTCCGTCTAGGCACCGTCATTTGTCATCCACACAGCTGCCCATGTGGCACTCTGGTGACCGCCGAAGGCTCGCACGGCCTATCGTGCCGCCTAGGCCCGGGCCGACAAGCCCGACACGCGGTCCTGAATGACCTAATCTGCAGAGGCCTCATTCAAGCGGGCATCCCGGCGGTTAAAGAACCCCCGGGTTTGTCAAGGTCGGATGGTAAAAGACCAGACGGCCTAACACTGATTCCGTGGCGCTCGGGTCGTTGCTTGACCTGGGACGTCACAGTGGCAGACACAGTGGCCCCTTCTTACTTGTCCACAACCTCCAACCAGCCGGGAGGAGCTGCTGAACTGGCTGAAGCCAGAAAAAATGCTAAATACACCCAACTGATGCAATCCTACCACTTTGTCCCACTGGCTTTTGAAACCATGGGACCAATTAACGCCAAGGGACTGGCCTTTCTCGCCGACCTGGGTCGTCTCTTGGGCCAAATTTCGGGCGACCCAAGAGAAACCAGTTTCTTGTTCCAGCGCCTGTCGGTTGTAATCCAACGTTTCAACGCTGTTGCGTTCCACAGCACTTTTGTTCTTCCAGATCTTGACAAGGATGGCCACTCCAGAGTAAACATTGCTTATTAATATCTGACACCTGAGGGATTATAGATACCTCGGGTAAAATAATAATAATAATAATAATAACTAATAATAACAATAACATAATAATAATAATAATAATAATAATAATAATAATAATAATAATAATAATAATAATAATAATAATAATTTTCTTTATTAATTCAAACCGACAAACGGGGCGTGATTACAGTGTACAGTTATGCAATTGAAATCTTAACTACTAACAGAACAGACAGCCTGCAATACAACGGCGCTAATAGCAGCCTACAAAGCATATCCGCCCTACGGTGGCTCGAACTCGGTACCTCTTGCTTTCTGTGCCAGATGTCCCTACAATGCGCCACGGCCCCCAATAGGCTAACCAGATGAATCACAGAAAATCAAGCGCAAACTCTTATCAGTTTACTGATAGCAGTTGAAGGGTAGGCCTTATCCGCATTAATAATCGCCTAGAAGCCAATGCTAGCTCGTCTTAGGAAGACAGTACAGTTATAATTACTCGCAGGCTTTGTTTCAGACTACTTGTAGGCCTATAGCTAATAAGCTGGCCCAATAATCTGACGCTAATAATATTGAACGACTAATATCCAACACAATTTCAGTGGTAGCCTAGGTCTAACCTTAGTAGAATCACTTTGAAGCTAATTAGCGCTAGTTGGCATAATGAATAAGTATCAATTAGTGACTGTTAATGCTCAGAATCTTTTCAGCAAACAGTGCCAACTAGCACCAGTTAAATTCTACTTGTTGTGTGAGCCATTTTCTTAGTTACATGTATAGCCTATAACAGTGTGTTATCTCTCCACTGCGTTTTAATTACATAAGCGCGTCCGACATCCTATTTACATGATGCATTTACTACTATAAAACATTTATTTCACAATTTTCTCATTTTATTCCATAGTTGTTTCATGTCCAATTCAACTAATAAACTTGGAAGTCATTTATGTCAGATATGTACATATTAAATCCTATTTTAAATAATATAGAATAGCAAATGAAAACAGAGGGGCGATTTTAGTAAGTGGGAGACTTTGTATCGTAGATAGGGCCTATAGGGGAGATTCTATTTCAATGGGGGAGACTTTGTTCCGATACAAAGTCTCCGGGGGAGACTCTGTTACGGCAAGGGGAGACTCTGTTTGGGGGGGGAGACTTTATATCGTGACACCAGCATCCCGGCGGTCAAGGAACCGTCCGGCCTGACCAGATCGGATGGCAAGAGACCGGACGGGCAGACCCTAATACCGTGGAGTGGTGGACGGGCTTTATTATGGGATGCGACTGTGGTGGACACGGTGGCCGACTCATACATCTCGGAGACAGCGGCCGCGGCTGGTTCCGCGACAACTCGTCGAACGACATTTCTTATAACGACACTTCGTCTACGACAATTCGTCTACCGACATTTCGTCTAACGACACTTCGTCTACGACAATTCGTGTAACGACATTTCGTCTACAAGTGTATCGTGTATCCATTACGGCTAATGAACAGAGGCCGCTTTCTTATAGTTTCGCTAAAACGTCGGAGCTGGAGAGGAGATACACCTTCGTACCTGTCGCCGTAGAAACCTTCGGTCCCCTCAAAAGCGAGGGCCTCGACTTCTTATCGGAGACCGGACGCCTATACGGACACTGCTGTCAATTCACGATATTAAAGACTTAAACTGTCAGTTTCGTTAAAATGTAACCGCATGATTGAGAAAGTCCACGAATCTGATAGGCTATTCCTAAAATCAATAGGCCTAATATTTTTTCAGCTTTTCAATGCTGTTCATTGTGGAGCACATTCCTGATAACAGTAAAATTCATATCAGAACTGAAAACAACGAATAAGTTACGAACAGTGAGCAGTGGGGGACAAAATGTTTGGGGGACTTGAAATGTATTAATAGTGAAGGAATCATGATGAAATGTTTGTAAAGTACAAAAGGACGACAAAGATGTCAAACGCCAAATTACTATCGAACGATTAATTGACTCAGTATTTATTAACGGCATATTTAAAAGTTTACATTGCAGAAAGACTGTAAAGACACCATTTCTTCTTTAGAAACTCTCAAGTAGTGATGACGTCATCGTTAATTGCGATCATACATAACAAATACGGAATTTATTATATAGCGCAAGACCACTTCCAAATTCAGTCGTAAAGCAGCTTTGCAACAACAGATCAGAAGTTCTTTTGCGCAAAGCCAGACATTTCATTTAAAGACTTTTGCAAATAATTAACCCATAATTATTATGACATCCTCAAAATTTTCAGAAGCAGGTTGAAGTTGTTAGGCTAACGATGATGGGTTTAAAGAAGAAAAGAACGTAGAAAGATAATTGAATTCGGTGCTAGACTTATAGGCCTACTTGGAGAAGCCATAAGCTGCAGTATATAGCCTACACAAACTTAGATGCCCTTATTTTAAAAAAACACACCTGAGGGTCTAACAAAATTGAAAACATATAGGCCCCTATGCCTTTCAATTAATAAATAGCAAGGTATGTAAAGTGAATAATAAAAATTCAAATGATTTCCATTTACTGATAAAAAATATTATTTTATTTTACCTTACCTCACCCTTCAACTCAACTCACCTTACCGTAATTCACTTCGCATCGTCTCATCTCAAATTACTTTACATCACCTCAGCTCACCTCACTTTACCTCAACTTACTCTATATCGCCTTAACTTATATATAACTAATGATAACGACATTATGTATATACCAGCACATTTATTGTACCTTACCTTATCATACCATACATTACCGTATTAACATGCCTTGTCTATTACTTTAACATACCATACATCTGACATTACCTTACATAGCCTACCTTAGACAAGGGGGTTAAACCCCCCATTGGCTTAGGGGAAAAATTTTTGCCCAGCACGATGAAGTATTAACAATATTCGTAATTTTTCGGTTAAAACACAAATAACCGGTATTTTAAATCCCAACCCCCCCCATCATAAATTCCTGGCTAAGCCACCATACCTTACATTACCCTTAACTTATCAAACCGTATACCCTATCTGACCATTTACCATACTTACCATAGCCTTTACCTTACTTACCATAGCCTACATTACCTTAACATGCCTTACAATGACAGACCTTACCTTACCTTAACTTACCTTAACTTACCTTCCTATACCTCGACTTACTTTGCTTTACCGTATCTTACCATACATCCAAGGAAAGGGCAGAGAGTGCTTAGGGCAATGGGTACAGTGAGGGAGGTAGGATGGATGAGGAAGAAAGGCAGGAAGGAAAGACCGAAGGAAGGAAAGAAAGAAGGCCTGGTTGGAAAGAACTGAAATAAACGAAAGAAAGAAGTAGCAAAGGACCGAAGGAAGCAAGAAAAGAAAGAAGAAACAACTGGCGAAGAAGGGCTGGTTGAAGCAAGAACTGGCAGAAGGAAGGAAGGAGGGCGGAAGAAAGAACGGAGAAAGGACTGTCAGAAAGAAAAAAGAAGAAAGGGAAAGAAAGGCTGGTAAAAAGAAGGAAGAACTAGCATGCAGAAGGAAGCAAGGAAAGGCTGGTAGAAGGAAGGAAGAACTGGCAGAACGAAGGCAGGAAGAAAGGAAGGAAAACATGGCAGAAGGAAGGTGTCTTACTTGTTGCAGCTCAGTTGATCGGTGTAATACCTAGATGTGGGAATACTCCAGTTTCACGTAGGAAAAAACAATCCACAGAATAATGATAATACAAACACACATTAAGCTTATCAGATCTTAAAGCATAACATTATCTTGCAGGCAGTTCAACCTCTTAAACAAAGCACAAACTATTCTTACTTCACGATATTCGTAACTACACGTTCCATCATTCATAATCACAAAGTACTTAATGTAAGCAAACTAAGCTAAATAATTTCGTTTCTGAAAAAACTAGGAATACAAAGACAATAAACAGCAAATGTTGCAATAGTCGAAAATAAAGTCTCACAAAATTATGCACAGCTATAACTCTGTAGTGTCTTAGCCAGCAGAAGTAGGCCTACTGATCGAGATAAATTCAAGACTTTTACTGTCAAGTTGTCAGAGTGGAAACCATGAACGAAACACTTTACTTGTCCTTAGTGAGAAAAACAAAACTCCATTTTGATAACCTGAAACAACTTACACTGTTTTCAATAATGCGAAGAGAATCTCGGCACCTTACACAAATTTTGGCGACTGCCTACAAAAAGGAAGCTGAGGATTCCCTGCAACTGAATGCTTATTATGCAATTATTTTTAAAACTAAAGAAACACAGTACTTAGGCGTATTTATATATTTATGTAACGTCAGTACCCTGGCACTCCTACGACATACTATCAATTTTCTTTCATCTCAAATAAAAATCAAGTGTCTCAATATTTCATTTCTTTAGTCTTTAACTATGTTCAATTGAAATTCAGCAAAAGTAAACAAATAAGTCGTCAGATCGAAAAATGCTACAGAGGCTAGAACAATGCAAGAAAAATTCCTTACATATTTTAAACACATCATCCCATGCATCTGGCTAATGGGTCGTAAATTCCAACAGGGATGAAAGCATGATCCTGTTGACTGGAAGATCGGGAAAATGTTTTCTTACAAACCTGACACAGAAAATGGTCTCTGATGTATGTGCACTTTTATGTTTTCTCAGACTTGAAGCTCTTGTGAATGTTTTATTACATACCTGGCAAAGGTATGGCTTCTCTCCCCGATGTCTGTTTGTGTGACTATTTAGATGACTTTTAACTTTAGTTTTAAATGCACATAAGTCGCATTGGTAGGGTTTCTCTCCGGTATGGATTCTAACATGTTCTGTTAGATGGGAAGATTGTGGAAAAGATTTCTTACATGAAACTCGCATTGGTACGGTTTCTCTCCAGTATGGGTTCTTTTGTGAGTCCGCAGAGAAGAAGAACGAATGTGAATGATTTCTGGCAAAACTCGCAGTGATATGGTTTCTCTCCAGTGTGGGTTCTAATATGACTTTTAGAGTAGAAGATTGGGAATATCTTTGTTCACATATCTGACATTGGAATAATTCTCTCTGATATGGACTCCCATATGCAGTTGTAGATGAGTAGACCTGGAAAATGTCTTGTTACAGACCTGACACAGAAATGGTTTCTCTCCAGAGTGGCACTTTTCATGACTTCTCAAATTTGAAGAGGTTGAGAATGTTTTCATACATACCTGGCAAAGATATGGTCTCTCGCCGGTATGTGTTCTTGTGTGAATCTTTAGACTACTATACAATCATTAGTAGTTTCAAACTTACATAACTGGCAATGGTACGGCTTCTCTCCAGTATGAACTTTTCCATGGTGAATTAGATTGGAAGAGTCATAAAAACATTTTATGACATACCTGGCACTGGTAAGGCCTCTCTCCAGTATGCATTCTCATGTGAATCTTTAAACCATTACCGTGTGCAAAAGTTTTCGGGCATAGCTGGCATTTGTATGGTTTATGTCCCGTATGGATTCTATCATGTATTTTCAGGCCGGAGGATTGAGAAAAACTCTTTGCACACATCTGACACTGGTAAGGCCTCTCTCCAGTATGGGTTCTCATGTGAATCTTGAAATGACTGTGGCACGTGAACGATTTCGTGCATAGCTGGCATAGGTATGGTTTCTCTCTGGTATCTCCAAAATGCATTCTCATGTGACCTTTCCGGTGAGAAAACTGTGAAAATGATTTCTGACATAAATGGCACCGATAGGGTTTTTCTCCAGTGTGGATTCTAACATGCCTTTGTAGATTACAAGAATTGGAAAATATTTTATCACATACTTGGCAAAGAAATTGTTTCTCCCCAGTATGAGTTCTCTTGTGAACCTGTAGAGTAGATCGACGTGGGAAAGCTCTTTGGCAGAACTGGCATTGGTATGGTTTCTCTCCAGTGTGAATTCTAACATGATCTCGTAGACTGTAAGACGTGGAAAATTTCTTTTCACATATGGGGCATTCAAAAGATTTCTCTCCATTATGAGTTGTAGTGTGTTCCTTCAGATATGAAGAGCACGTGAATGTTTTCTGACACACCACACAAACGTATGATTTTTCTCCAGAATGGATTCTCATGTGAATCTTTAGATCGTAGGCGGATTGAACATTTTTCTTACAAAAATCGCATTCGTTTATCTTTTCTTTGGAATGTCTTTTCTTGTTTACCTTCGTACGCTTATCCAGCATAAAGGATTTCTGACATAGCTGGGAACTGCGCATATTCTCTGGTGTTGAATTATTTCCGATGGCATTTTCAAACGAATGCTTTGAAGAAATGCTCTCGGACATCAGTAATGATTATGAAGATTTCTGAGTTCATACGATGGAAGTTCAGCAAAGCTGGTATAAAAAAAACTGAGCCTCTTGCAATTATTCACAAACCTCACCAGTTGCTTCCTTGCTCATAACGAAGCTCACCAACTATTATGTTCACCCGGTGAAAACCTAAAGCAGAACATCTCGCTGTATTTCTTTCATTGTTATGCATTTTTATCCAAAGAAAAATCATGATAAACAAAATAGAAGATATTGTTTGTGAGAAAGAAGCAGCATTACAAAACTTAAGAGTAATATGACATCAGCTCAGAAGGATGATGGGAAGAAACGTATGCATATATGCAATAAAGTGCCATTGCCAGAGGCACAAGTGTGGTATAGAAAGTGGGGATCCAACTTTTGCATCGTTTCCTTTGCTACTGTTTAATTATAAGGGTGTCGTTTATGTACCATGCCTAACAGTTGTAGTAGTAGTAGTAGTAGTAGTAGTAGTAGTAGTAGTAGTAGTAGTAGTAGTAGCAGCAGCAGCAGCAGCAGCAGCAGCAGCAGCAGCAGCAGCAGCAGTAGGAGCAGCAGCAGCAGCAGTAGTAGTAGCAATAATAGTATCAAAAACAACAATAATTATAACAATAGCAGTTAGCAATGAAGATGACGAAGATGATAATTATGATCGCGATGATGATGATTCTCGTTAATTGCTTGGAGTCTTTAGGGTCAAATGAAGAACCTCCTCGGAAAAAAATAACTGGCACTGTTTCTTCTTATGAAACGTGGGGGGGGGGGTATGAGTACCCTTTGCACCCTTTAAAATTACGCCTATGGTTATTGCACATTCTGTTCTAATCAGTGTGCTTGCACTGAAAAGAATTTAACATTAGGTATATCACTGGGAAAAAAACTAGTAAGTAATTCCCTTACAAGGAACCTACTCCCCCCCAACATATAATGCGAGAACAAACCCCGATATCTGGCCGACGTATTATAAGAGACTCAGAATTCACTCAGAACTGTAGGCCTATATTGATATACTAGGATAAACCTCCCAACTTCTGGCAACAGTGGGAGATCGTTCTTCCAAATCCCCATTGATGCCACTGGTCCAGCACGAAGCAAACTTTCATTTCCCTGCTTCCGAATTTGACAAGAATAATCATGAACTTATCAATTAACGGTAAGTCTGGAAATTTGAAGGATATGTAAGGTCAGGAGAAACATAAAAATGACAAAGCATAAAATGAAATGATAAAGCATACAATAAAATGATGCAGCTATCAGCAGCTTTTAACAGGCAAGAATTGCGCACTCGATTAGCCTACATACTGCTATGAAAACGGTTCGGGGCCGCTATTCCGGGGGCCGCTATTACGGGGGTCCACTATTCCAGGGGTCCGCTATTCCGGGGTCCACTATTCCGGGGGTCCACTATTCCGGGGTCCGCTATTCCGGACTAATGAACAGACAAATATAATCAGATGAAGAACAGGTCGATCGTCCGAAGGTTCGAAAGTCCGAAGGTTTGATAGCCCAAAGGT
This sequence comes from Aporrectodea caliginosa, assembly GCA_020284085.1. Classification (NCBI taxonomy): domain Eukaryota; kingdom Metazoa; phylum Annelida; class Clitellata; order Crassiclitellata; family Lumbricidae; genus Aporrectodea; species Aporrectodea caliginosa. The sequence goes on along the minus strand of JACEVL010000021.1, from coordinate 1,780,767 downwards.
TCGATGGTTAAACATATATGTATATGTACATATATATGTATATATGCATGTATAATGTATATGTATCTATCTAGGTATATATATACATGTTTGAATATGTTTACATAATATTTGTATTATATGCATTTATATCTATATACATGCACAAATGTTATTTTTATAATTATATATATATACATAGATATATATTAAATATATATATATGTGTGTGTGAATATGTCACTCAATATATATATATGTATATACATATATGTATGTATCTATATATACGTATGTATATATGTACATAGATGTATGTGTATGTGTACATGTATATGTATATACGTATATATATGTACTTATGTAAATACATATGTGTGTGCATGTATATATGTTTATGTACATATATATGTATTTATGTATATATGTATGTATAGGTATGTGTAAGTATATATATATGTTTAATGTATTCATGTATATATACATGTATGTATGTAGTTATACATATATACATACATACATATAATTATATACTTACATGTGAATATATATATGTATATCTATATATATATGTATATTCATGATAATATATTTAAACACATATACATGCATAAATTTATATTTACTTACACATACCTTCGTTACATACATATACACATATACATATATATGTACATGTACATATATATACACACATAATATATTTACATAAGTACATTTATATACGTATATACATAATATACACATATATATACATACATCTATATATATAGTATATACATACATATATATTATATAGATACATACATATATGTACATACATATATGTATATATATGTATATATATACATATATATGTATACATATACATGCATATATCAGATATATATACACAAATATCCAAATGTATAACATATCTACTTGTATATAGATATAAATACATATATATAAACACATATACATATACAAACATATATATATATATATACATGCATATATTAATAACATAATAGAAGAGAAATCTATGCGCGTGCCTGGTCTGATGCGTGCCGTTACGCTGTTTGCCTGTTAAGCTGTTTTCGCCTTCATTGGCAACGGCAATACGGCTTACGTCATTCCACGTCATCGCAATAATTGCAAACGTTGTCATAGCAACGCGATATCATGGCGTGTGCGTCCTTCCCCATTTCTATTAGGGATGGGCATGGACTTCTGTATAATAGCTAACTATTATTAAGACGTCTATGGGGAGGGGAAGCGATAGGTCAGAAACACACGATCGCCGCGAGGGACGTATAGGAGGGACGGACGTAGAAGGGAGGAAATGAGGTACGGGAGGCAGGGATGGACAGCAGGAAAGTACGGGAGGGAGAGAGAGGAGGAAGACAGTGGAGAGGCAAGCACGCTCGAATGCTGTGTGGGGTCGCTCGAGACTGGCGAGCCAGCGAGTAGTCACCGTTAGATGTCGCTTGAATGATGAGGGGAGGGGAGGGTCAATACCGTGTGGGGTTGGTCGAGACTGGCGCAGCCAGCGAGGAGTCACCGTTAGAGGTCGGAAGATTTTTTCCTCCTCAGTATATTTAAATTCGATGCCAGGGGACGCTCCGTTTCAAAGAGAGCACAGTTAGAAAAAGATATGCAGGGATGGGGAGGGGAGCTGGAGATTGAAATTTAAACCGTCGCATAGATTCAAATTTACGTGTAAAAGTCGGTAGGTGGCGCTGATGTGAAGTTTAAACCGTCGCATAGATCAAATTTGCGTGTAATTAAAGTCGGTAGGCGGCTCTGCGACGAAGTTTAAACCGTCGCGTAGATTCAAATTTCCGTGTAATGGACGTCGGTAGGTGACGCTGCTATCAACTTTAAACTGTCGCGTAGATTCAACGTCGATTGGGCTGCACAATAGTCTATTGACCTGTATGGGCCCGCGGGCCACCGAGCATGCGCATTTAAGTGAGCGTGCGAGCCCCATAAACTTAACCGTCTTAGGACGGGCAAACATCTAGTATACATATAATGTACATATACATACATATATGTTTTACCATCAAACCTTCTGACTATCTAACCGTCGGACTATCGATACGTAACCAATCAGATGACTGTAAAACCGTAGTTGCTCAATTATTTTATATCGTTAATAATCTTAAAAATGGAAGCTGGATTGAGACGTCGACATTGTATCTCCTTGTCCTTTAATTTTCGGATGAAAATCCACAAGTTTGTGTAGTAGTACAAAACCACCTCTCCTATGCAGGTACAACACGTTCATTAATCCTACTCGTTATTATAAATGAAGCCCAGAACCAGAATGGCGGAGTCAGGCGGATCCCCGGAATAGTGGACCCCCGGAATAGTGGACCCCCGGAATAGTGGACCCCGTAATAGTGGACCCCGTAATAGTGAATCCCTGGAATAGTGGACCCCGGAATAGTGGACCCCCGGAATAGTGGACCCCCGTAATAGCGGCCCCCGGAATAGCGGGCCGGTACCATGAAAACATGGCATGGCTACTAGATTTAAATTTGTTACGAAAGGCAGTCACCGAGGCATTTATTCGGACACTGCTATCAATAATTGACCAATAATAAAGACTTAAACTGTCAGTGTCGTTAAAACTGTATCCACGTGATTGAGAAAGTCTGCGAATCTGATAAACCTATGCCAAAAACCAATAACAGTTATTCAGCTTTTCAATACAGTTCATTAGGGAGGACATTCCTGATGCCAGTAAGAAACTGGTAGAACTGAAAACAACGCTAAATTACGAACAGCGAAAAGTGGGAGACAACATGTATGGGGACAAATATTTATATTGAGGCTCTTGAAATGTTTTAAATAGAGAAGAGTTATGATGTCTTACTCTGCTCTAGTCCACACTTACGACGAATACGTAAGACACTGAATTGCTATCGAACGATTAACAGTTACTGTTATAATAATGGCGGAAAGCAATCACCTCTTCTATGAAAAGTCGCAAATATTGATGACGTCATCGTTAATTGCGATCATACATATAAATACGAAGTTATTATGTAGCGCAGGATCTTTCAAATTCGGTCGTAAGGCAGCTTGGCAGCAGCAGATCAGTAGTTATTTTGCGCATATTTAGCTATTTCATTTCGAAACTTTTGCGAGTGATTAAGACATTATTATGGCGTCCTCAGATTTTCATGAACGGATTGAAGGACCTTCACCAAGTATAAATCAGGCACCGCATTAAGTTATCTTTCTACGTTCTCCTCTTTTTCTAACTGATGCACCATCGTTTACACCAGGTGTAAACGATGATGCATCAGTTAGAAAAAGAGGAGAACGTAGAAAGATAACTTAATCGACAAAATATTCAACTGAAAATGAGTTCATAGAGTACGGGTTCCAGCCTCCCCCTAAATCGGTTACTTATAATTGTTTATTAAACGACATCTTATTGTGACAAAGCCGTTAGCTTCTACCTTTATCATCCTCCGAAATAAGCTTCTTTTTATTATTATTCCAATGTATGTACGAACATTTGTATGCATGTGCATAATTATGCTTTTATTAAGATACATAATAATTATAACGCCTTTTGATACCTCACAAAAGCGTTGAAGTATGTATGTAATAAAATCTAATGGTTCAATCGTCACGCTGTTACACGTTAGATGCGTTTGAGTGACCTAAGGTCAACAGTTAGAATCTTAACCCTCTGAAGTACCCCTGGGGGTATTTTTGACCCCCACATATATTTCTTGTATATATTTCCTCAACTATGCAATGCATGCGTATTAACTTCTAAGACATTGAATATACACCCATGCATGTGTACATGAACATGCATACATGCATGTACACCTACCTACAAGTACATACATACATACACACACATATATCCATCCATCAATACATACATGCATGCATACTTACATACATACATACACAAGGTGATAGGTAAGCTAGAATAATAAATGAAGTGTCGTAAGCGCGGATCAAGAAAGAGACTATTCCTTCTAGAGGCAGATACTGCGATGTGTTGGCCATGGATACTAACCAGACGAGCGGATCCTCGGATCTATGTACAGGCGTCTATGAAGCGTTGCTTTCTTGCGCTGGGAATTCCTGAGGCTGAGAGACCCGCACCAGACGCCAGCAAGAAGAGAGGAAGGTGTCATGTGTGTCCCAGAGTGAAAGACACTAAAGTGAATTATAGATGCAGTAATTGTCAGCAGTTCGTTTGCGGAAATCATGCAGCGAAATCATTCGTGTGCGATACATGCAAGGACGACTAATTGAATATTTTCGAACACGCTTCCTTGTCAAGAAGATCGATACGAACCACAGACCTATATCTTCTTATGATATATTATAATTTGGATGCTATGACTTCAGATATTATATCTACTATGTTGATATTGTGCATTAGTTGTTTCATTGGAAATATTATACTCAAAACATGCTTCTAAATAGTGGGGGTCCTTTTGACCCCCAGGGGTAGTGAAACGTGTTTTTCAAAAAGGGGTGCCACCGAGGGTTAACCGTGCAACACGCGCCAGTAAAAACCTTCTGAGTTCATACAATTATATAATAGTTCGAAGAAGAAATTAATTCAATTTATTTTATTGATTCAAGCATGAAAAATAAGCAATTGCACAGCATAGATTGTCATATTTTACATGTTATAAGTAATATGCAGCATTGCTTTATTCTTCACAATGTTATTGGTAAGTTGAGAACATTAGACACCGAGAAGGGACTAGTCCAGCTGAGAAGGGGCCTATTTTACACCAAATGCAGTGGGTTAAAGACGTGGCTATTTTCGCGTGTGTGTTTGTGTGTGTATCACAAGACGCCTTTAAACTGTTGATGTCGCGTGGATTTGGTAAAGTCAGCATCAATGGTCCTAAGCACCATTGATGCTGACTTTACGCGTGTGTGTTTGTGTGATACACACACAAACACACACGCGAAAATAGCCACGTCTTTAACCCACTGCATTTGGTGTAAAATAGGCCCCTTCTCAGCTGGACTAGTCCCTTCTCGGTGTCTAATGTTCTCAACTTACCAATAACATATACTGAAGTATTGTGAAGCCCACAATATTAGGCCACGCTGGCTAAGCGCCTCAGAATATGCCGCATAATGCACTATTGCTTGTTGAAGTTGCGGCTGTGTCAACTTGATTTTTCTTGAAATAAACGAATATGTGATGATGATGATGATGAAGATGTTTAAAAACACTGGAAACGAACTGATGTCTTTACACACCTCAAAAATGGTTGCAAGTGACGTTATGAATACAGCATAAGCTTAAAGGACGCACATTCCTCCGTCTCCTTGGATTAACGTTTGTCAGCCAAAAGATATCGTTGAACACACAAAACTAAAACTGAAGAAGAAGAAAACTTAGTGCTGCGCCTTTTGCATATCTTGTGGAGGTGTAATAAAAAGACGTGTTTAAAACAAACTTAGATTATTATTAGAGCATAGCGTAAACTGTGTCTGTTATTAATTTTACCAATTGAGTCTGCGTTTAGTCTGAATTTCTAGCGTCATTTGCAAACGTTTTTCAGGGGTTTAGCGGCGTCATTTTATTTATATTGTGTAGCAACATCTTAGATCTGTTGATATCGAACTCATTATATACCCGTGTTACAAAGGATTCCTACAGTTTCAAACATGTAACGGCAACAGAAGTCGTTCCTGATGTTTGGTTGGCTGGTTTGGTTAGTTGCTGTTTAACGACACTGTGTCATAAGAAAGATGAATACCGTGGCCCTCCTCCTTTCTACAGGCTTTGGACCGGCACTACTGCAGGTAGTGTAGTGTCCGAGTTATGTAATTCTGTAATTACTATGTAACTAGATGTAACTATTATGTTATTATTGTCATATTATGTAAGTATTCCATGTACGATAACGACATTAAATTTGATATCCTGTGAAATCGAATAAATCATTGCGCAAAAATTCTTATACATTGCGCCATCGGGTTTTAAAGGTATCTAATGGTATTCTTCATTTGCTACAAATACGGTAGCGATGACCTTCTTTTCCGTTGCTAGAGGGCCAATTCACTTTTCCTTTATTAATCTAGTATAAAATGCACTCAAAACTTCTATAGCGCCGCAGTTATAATGAACCAGTCGATGGTCGCTATTAAACTGGGGAAAAGGAGGAGGGCGACGTTAATCATTCTTGTTGCGACACAGCATCGCTAACGAGCAGGTAACCAAACTCTTTCAGTTTTGCATCCGCCTTATTATAAGTTAAAGACGTATGAAAACTGTGGACAGTCCAAATTCAATCGTCCATTATTATTATAGACTAGACGATGTTTTCCAATAGACGTCAATGGTCTTTGATGCCATAAGATATCGTTAAACTATGAGATCCTTTGACATTCGATCTAGCGACTTCATTTACTCAACCACAGCATCTGAGGACGGGTGACCAGTCCTCTCCCTCGCCATCTGATCTTCCCATCGACATTGAAAGGTCAGTGTATTCATTGTAGCTGAGTTGGCTGGGGACACAGGTGGATGATCCTTGGTTTAAACGATCTTTAGATCGATCTACTATATGACCAAGGTATGTTCTTAATCGTAATCGCAATCGTAAATTCCAAATCTGTAAAGCGCTTCTCTGAAGCTAAGAGCAGGGCACCAGCTTATTCAGGAGCGCTGCGTCGTATCAGAAGGGTTGTCCAGTGAGCGATGTCCAGTGGAGGTTCCAGTCCAGTTGCCAGTCTGAGAGCGGCGTAGCGGGTTTGCATAAGAGACTACCTCTTTCCAGAGATCATGTTGGTCTGCCTGCTAAGGTCAGTTCTAACCTTTCAATCTGTTCTTAGACTCGAAAACTTATCAGGGATCAGAGATCAAAGCGATGTTAAGTGAAGATGAGACTCCCAATGCCAGAAAGTTCAGTGAAGGTTGATCGTTTAGATGTTTAACATATCCCTATTCTCTCAGTCAGGCTTGCGACTGGCACTACCATAGTAAGGACACTGACGGAACGTTCATTTTATACACAAAATGTTTCTGTGATATACCTTTATAGATAATTATAGGATGTCGTTGAATAATGGACTACTAGTATTTTGCCACCTTTATGCCGACACGAAGTTTATACACCTTCAGATAAGTTTTTCAAGCTCAATATACTCGTCAGCTTCTTCCCAAAGATAACTAACTCCGCCACTGATCGCTTTCTGTCAGTGCCAGTCCCAAGCCTGGATAAAGGAGGAGGGCGACGCTAATGATCTTTGTAATCACACAGTGTCGTTAAACTGAAAATACTACTACAAACATAACTACGAAAATCTTCCTCAACACAGGTTGATCGTTAACATCATCGATTTGCAAAGCGATGGAAACAATTTTGAAATAAACTTAAACTGTAGATGTTTGGCATTCCTAAGTTGAAATTAATTAATCAGGCCTAAAGCTTTGCGTACATACTTGCAAAATTTCGTAACTTAAGCTAGAAAATGATTGGACACAAAATGCACGTGATCAACATCGGTTCCGTTATTCGATTATAATCGATGACGTCATCTTATAAAACAAAGGATAATGAAGACGTAAAATCCATTGCTATGGCAACGCTTGATTGTAGGCTGTCGATGTAGACGAGCGTTTAAGAATCAGAGGCCCTGTATAATACTGTTGAAGAATAATCAATCACGAGACGCAGGTAAATAGATAGCAGTTACTTTATGTAATTTGTAGCTGATAAAGTATAAGTATCTTTGTTGCATAAAGCATCAAAAATTCATTTCACAGAAAGAACAAGCAAAGTATCTTTCATTGAAGAATACATTTGCCCATAAATTTCGATCCACTCAATGTAGGTCTTTCCTTTTTACAACCCGTTAAAAATTGCAGCTCAAACAGGAGCGCTGTGTACGCCTACAAAAGACAGACAGTAATAATACGTAAACTTTCGATCGCTGCCATGTGCTTTATGATTACAGCGCTATAGAAATCTTTACGTTGGATTAGATTACAGCAAAGATTAAGACAAAGGCAACTTAAAGCAAAGCCCACAAGATTACATCCAGAAAGTCAGCTCCGTAGTAAAGCCCAAAAGAGAAGATGCCAGGTAAACCTTTCATGTTCAGATTCTTGTGTTTTATATCCTAAAGACCGGTAGTTTGAAATTCAGATTCTTCATTTTTGAATATCTATGAAAGAAAACTTTAAAACGCACAGCTCGTGAACGTCAGAATATATCTTTATTAGGGGTGGGCAACGATAGACAATTAAATTAGTCGAAATTAATCGCACGATTAAAATTTTTAATACCGCGATTAATTTTTAATTGCATGTCACAATAGATAACAAGTACAACTACTCTATAAAATGGACGATTGAACTTTGACTGTTGGGAATTTTCATAGCCTACGTCTTTACTCATAAGTTTGTTAGTTGCTCTTTAAAAACACTGTGTAGTTGCAAAGTGGATTAGCGTCGCACTCCTCCTTTACCACATACTTGGGACTGGCACTGCCAGAATATGGAAAACCTATAGGACCATTGCTTTGGTGATGATGACGATGATGACGACGATGACGATGATGACGAAGATGACGATCATGATGATGATACGTTTGTTAAACGACGCCGTCTTGTCCGCTCTTATGGTTGTGTTCATTGCGAATGCAAGTTCGTGTTAAAAATAATCATAACAATTTGTCTGCCTCTTTTACTTATAGGGTGATCGGTACACTTAAAACAGATGTCTAAGAAATAATCCACTTCACTTCTTCGTCCGGGGCTGCTTTGTACAGAATGAATGAAAAATCTGTAAAATTTTTCCTTTTCTTTAACTCATAGAGTGAATGAAAAACTGATATCTAAGAACAATTATATTTATCGTTTTAGCCCGTAGCTAATTTAACCTTAACCCGTCATAAGCGCCCGTCCGACTGCCTCACAGTATGGATATAAAATGAAGAAATTGCAGGAAGGAGGATTGACATTATTTAGCCCATCGGACGAGTACTATATTTGTCGTCATCATCATCATCGCAATCATCATCGTCATCATCATCATAATCATCATCAACATCATCATCATCTTCGTCATCATCGTCATCGTCATCGTCATCGTCATCGTAATCATCATCATCATCATCGTCGTCGTCATCATCATCATCATCATCATCATCATCATCATCATCATCATTATCATCATCATCATCATCATCGTCATCATCATCATCATCATCGTCATCATCATCATCATCGTCATCATCATCATCATCATCATCATCATCATCATCATCATCATCATCATCATCATCATCATCATCATCAACATCATCATCATCAGCATCACTATCATCATCATCTTCAGCATCAGCATCAATATTAATCAATACGCTACTCATATCGCACTATTTTTTATCCATCTACTTTAACTTACGGAAATCTTGAATGTTTGTTTGAGTCACAGGCTAAAAAGTCAAATCTTGCGACGACTAATTCGATCACTTACAATCATTCAATCGTCCTGAAACTTGGCAGATAGACTCGCCCTCGCAGACACTTCATTCTATAAAAATTTCAGCTCCCCAAAAAAGGCAAGCTTATAGAATCGGGGACTAAACTTTTCGAATCGGGGACTCAACTTTTCCGATACGCAGCGTTGCCATTGGCCGCAACAAAAACGGGCGCGCTGCCTGATTAAACGCACGCTATGACGTAAAATGAACGCGGACTATATATTTGTAGAAGTAACTGCTTCATAAGACGCATTATAGGATAGTAGATGGATATAGTAAAAAACTTTGTTTTTACGGGCTGTATTTTATTATGCGTTGAACTTTGGAACTTCTGCTGCGGAGGATATTCAGCTTCAAACAATCTCTAATTAGAACTCCGCCACTGATCGTACTCCATCGCTATTGACTTTTTGGAGGTGAGGTGGGGTATGATATACCCCATAGCTATAATGCGCTGTGTTTTCTACGGAAAAAGTGGAACCAGCCTGGATTATTTTTGTCTACCTTAGTGAATGTGAAATACGGACACTTTAGAACAATTTAGGGTACTTTTGAACGCACATTTTTTTTATTTTGTTGCTTATTAAAGTGAAATTATAATTGTTCGTATACATGCTGATTTTAATTAATCTAAAAAAAGTAACGGCTCAGTGAGAAAAATGGGCGATAATAGGAGATATTGCAGATATTAGATTTATAGTTTGCATCGATGCAAAATTGATACATTATTACAAGTATTATGTCACGTGTTCGCAAACGTTACATGTGTCAAGGGCCACGAAGAAGACATTGCAGACGGCCGCTTTGATTGTGTGCGTCAACGCACTGGCCATTTCGATTATGATTGAAAACAGTTATTTACTCCCGACAATCACCAGTTTAACTGATAATTGATTACAGAACTATAGTTTAGCTCACAATAAATGTTATTTAGTTGATATTTTGACTTGCAAGTAAAAAATATGTATTGGCGTATGTCATACCCCACCTCACCTGAAACGTTCCACTGCTTCACCTCACTCCCAAAGGGTTAATAATAAAAATGATGATGATGATGATGAAAAATAACAAAGTCAACATAGATTGAGGTAAGGAAATGCTTCCGTAAAGTTGGCATAAATATATCAACATTAAAGTAGGATTACGATTACCAGGTCCGTTTGTATCGTCTCCGTTTAGACACCCTTGAAAAGCTGTCCGAAGATTCCATTTAAATCCAAACAATTGCAACATTTATAAGTAACTCCGCCACTGTTCGCTTTCTGACAGTGCCATTCCCAAGCCGGGATAAGGAGGAGGGCGACGCTAATGGTCTTTGTTACCACACAGCTAGTCGTTAAACAGAAAAACTACCACCAACATTTATAAGTGTCTTTGATGTTTTGCATAACTAGTGAGAATCTGCCATGGCAACTACAAGATGGCGTTGAGTATGGGAAATTACTTGTGCAGTTTCACATAATTGCAGCCCTGTGTCAACCGATGATTTGCAAACCTTTCAAAATGGTCTACCTCACCCTATAAGCACTATTTGAACGCTAAAACTAATCTTTGTCGGCGATAACGGCTCATGATGTCATCAGCTGCCGTTAAACTGTGGATCCATCCATCCACGGCCATGCTAACTCCGGCACTGTTTGCTTTCTGACAGTGCCAGTCCCAAACCCGATAAAGGAGGAGGGCGATGCTAATGATCCTTGTTATCGCACAGTGTCGTTAAACTGAAACTACCTACTACTACTACGAATCTCATGTGAAAATAGCATGTATTATACTTTAATAATTATTAATAATAATTATAATAAGTCTGTCTATTGAACTGTTTTAAAAATTAAAAGTAAAAGATTAAGAATTTCAGCTGAAATTACAGTGCTCTTTTATATTCATGGCCACGGTTGCCAGATTTTTAAGTGCTTGGTCGCTAAATCACATCGAAAAGTAGCCCAAAAGTCGCGAGCTGGACAGCTAAGTGAAAACATTGACAAAAATTTTTTAAGTACACATCACTACACATACTTTATTGGTTTCGGCAAGACACGTGATGAAACCGTTGACGCAAAAGTTTAGATGACAGACTACTTCGTGCTTACCGTAGACTAGCATGTATTTAGGCCTATTACTAACTAAGCAACACCGCTGACGAATAATAGATAGTAACAGTGACCCAGTAGCCTACTGCGGTCAATTTATGGGAATTCATAATGTCGCCGTTGCGACAGCGGGACAATTCAAAGTAGCCCAAATAGGCCTATCGAGAGGTCGCGAGGACGAAATTTTCAGTCGCGAATGCATTGAAAAGTAGTACAACTCGCGCTTTTCGCGACGATCTGGCAACCTTGTTTATGGCTATAACATGATAAAGAACTGTCATTTCAACGAGTGCCAAATTTCCTATTGAGTGCCTCTGAACGGTTCACCCTTCTGAAGGCGCTTTATAAATGTTCAATTTAGTTAATGCCTCGCGTTAGTTGACATAGGTGATGTCAACGGCCATGGTAAACTTTATACAAATATGCATTAAAATCGTTATATTAAACTCTATGAAAAGACTAGTTTTAAAGAATAAGGCTTTATGGAGAGACTAGACTGCTAGATTATCTCGATACCTCTTTTAATGTGGTTAGTTTTGCTATATGACGAGCAATGGTGTCATAATTTGAACACCTCCTCTGAAGCTGTTTCTAAAGCTATATAAATCTGAAATCTGATACCTAAAATAATATTATCATGAACTCGGAAAATTTCAACTTTATACTAACGTTTGTAACGTCAACAAGCAACGAAACTAATTGTAATTGTACGATAAGAAATTTATATAGCGTCCCATCATCGTTAACTGAACACAGGCACTTCCTTCGTTGGTTATTTCTAATGCAAAAAGTTCATCAATAAAGAGATAACTAAAAGTCACGCATGGAGCCCAACCATCTGGCTCCATTAGACGCTAATTATAGTTGACCCCATTTTCAGAATAATAGTCTCCGCCGATGGTACACGTTCTTGAATTAATCACTCATCCTAATATACTCGTTCTAGATGGATGGATGGATCCACAGTTTAACGGCAGCTTATGACAACATAGACCGTTCCCGCAGACAAAGTTTATTTTTGGCATTACTCGTCCTTATATAGCAAACGGAGCACATGTTATAAAGGTGTCTAAGTCGTTTCACAACTCAAGTTTTTGGAAATATTTCAGATGTTTGCTGTGTAGATGGATTGGCAATCCTCTGACGATACAACGATGATACTAGCCATTGAACTGATACACTGGGTTACCATGGTAACGCTTGCCATCTCGCTTAGTCTCAACGAGGAGCCGAATTACCATGGAGACACCGATAATGGCGTCGTTTCCGGTGGTGGTGTGTTCTGATGGTTTTGTTGGTACAACGAGAGTCGAGGAAGAGGAAGATGTGGAGAGTGAGCACCGGATAATAATTCGATCCTTTTGCTTCCTGTTTGTGTAGCTCCATCGTCTTTTAATTCGATGGCCATCTGAACTTTGACTAATGATTTCATGAATTTCCTGATAGGATTATCATCAATAAATTATCAGATGCAGACAAGCAGATACTGAGAGGCAGACAGAAAGAGGCACACACACACAGAAAAGTGCCTCTTTTCGTTGTCTGATGACCTCTTTCTTTTCTCTTGGTCTTTCGCACTGGGAGCGCCTCTGATTGGTGTGCACTGCGAGAGGCGCTATATAAATTGATAGATACAATACAATGCAATACAATACAGAGGCAGACAGAGACAGTGAGAGACAGAGACAGAGGCTTGCTGACATATTTACATCATTGTCCAACACAATGTCACTTACTGATTGGCTGGCTTACTGTCATACTGACTAGCTGACTTAGTGACTGGCTGGTTTTACTGAACTACTGACTGGCAGATTTATTAATTTCCTGCACACCTGTGGGAATATCATTTATCATTATTAAGAATAAAAGAGAAATATTATTGAACCTTGCGGAGTACCATTCTGTTGTATAAATTTATCAGAAAGTTCTGCCCCAGCCTTGACTTGAAAAGTTATAACAGATAGAAAGTTTTCAACCCAGTTAAATATATTGACCATTATTTCTTTAAAAGTTTACGGACATGCAACGTATCATAATTCCCTTTCGATGCAGAGGAAACCGTTAACATCTAAGGCAAACGACTTATATAGAGCGATTAAAGACTTAAAAGAGGTGTTCAAATTTTAAACATAACGTCGGCGATTAATCTCGTTGCAGTAGTAGCTCTGAAGATGTCCTTCGCTTTTTTGGGAGTTTTTTCGTATTTCGATGATATCTTGCGTGATCTTCAATCGGACTAGTCCACATGTTAAGAGGGGGGGGAGACAGGATATCACGCGGAGTTTTGCGCTTCAGTCCCGTGCATTCCTGGCTGCAACTGAAAACCATTGGTTTTCGTGCAGTGAAGGATGGATGGTTTCTGGAGTCACGTCGTCCTGATTACTTCCTGAACACAAAAATATCTTTTTTTGCTTGTTGCACCAAAATGCACAATGTTATGCTAACATCTTATAACGTAAAAAAGTTAAAAAACTCTAGAAAAAAATTTCTTTTTTAACTGGCACACTATAGGGTTTTGTTCAGAATTACTCCCTGAACACAAAAATATCTCTTTTTTGCTTGTGGCACCAAAATGCACAATGTTATGCTAGCATCTAATAATGTAAAAAAAGTGAAAAACTAAAAAAATTTAATTTTTTCCAACTGGCACAATATCAGATATTAATAAATATAGCATTTGTGTTCAGCTTTTGAATTTACTAAGCCAGGCGGCTACATTGCTCAGCATTAGTTGAGTTTTGCTGGAATGATAAAATAACGTAAAAAGTGAAAAAAACTCAAAAAACTAATTTTTCCAACTGGCACAATATCAAGTTTTGTTCAGAATTACTTCCTGAACACAAAAATATCCTTTTTGTGCTTGTAGCTCCAAATTGGACAATGTTATGCTAACATCTAATAACGTAAAAATTAAAAAAACTCATAAAAAATAATTTTTTTTCAACTGGCACAATATCAGGTTTTGATCAGAATTTCTTCCTGAACACAAAAATATCATATTTTTGCTTGTAGCATCTAAATGCACAATAATGACGATTTTTAGTGCTAATTGCTCGGACTAATCCAGAGTTTAACGACATCTTGACAATGTGGCGTAGAAATAATTACACACACCGTATAATAATTAATCACACCGTTTCAATACAGATGTTTCACCAAGAACCAATCGGCTATCATAACTCCGCCACTGATCGTACTCAGTCAGTGCCAGTCCAAAGCCTGGATGAAGGAGGAGGGCAACGCTAATGGTCTTTGTTACCACACACTGCTTGACACAGATTTCATTTTCGAGTAACGCTATATCACTACACATTTATTAAGCCATTAAACAATTTATCATGGTGGTGGTAGTACAGTGAATGGTGGTGATGGCATTGGTGATGGTGGTGGTCGTCGCAGTGGTGGTGATGGTGGTATTTGTGGTACTGTGAGAGGTGGTGGTGGTGGTGGTGGTAAGGGTGCTGGTTTTGGTAGTGGTGGTACAGTGAATAGTGGTGGTGATAAAGGTGGTGACAGTGGTGGTACAGTGAGTTGTTGTGTTGTTGATGTTGGTGGTGACGAGGAATAGGAGAGTGAGCAGTGGATAATTCGATGCTTTTGCTTTCTATTTATGTAGCTCCATCGTATTTTTATTGCCTGAACTTTGACGAATGATTTCATGAATTTCTTGACACAGAATAAATTATCATCTATATTTTATCAGAGACAAACAGATACTGAGAGACAGAAAGACAGAGATAGACAGAGGCACACACACAGAAAAGTGCCCTTTTCGTTGTCTGATGACCTCTTTCTTTTCTCTGGGTCTTTCGCACTGGGAGCGCCTCTGATTGGTGTGCACTGCGAGAAGCGCTATATAAATTGATAGATACAATACAATGCAATACAGAGGCAGACAGAGACAGTGAGAGACAGAGACAGAGGCTTGCTGACATATTTACATAATTGTCCAACACAGTGCCACTTACTGACTAGCTGACTTAGTGACTGGCTGGTTTACTGAACTACTGACTGGCAGATTTACTGACTTCCTGCACACCTGTGGAATATCATTTATCATTATTAACCCTCAGGCTACCAAGGGGTGGTTGCCACCCCCCTACGTTTTTATGCATAATATTTTGGCCATATGGAATATAATTTTGCATTTTAGGTAGCTGTAGCAGATTCATTGGCGCACATCTTGAGGTAAACATCATGGTGGTAGCCCACGCCATTCAAAAGTTATACCTGATATACCGAGGGACCAGAGGGGTGGATACCACTCCCCTTAGTTTTTCGACTATAGCTTATTGACTATTCTTCCTAGAAGAGAAACAATTATACCATTCTTTAGGGGGAATGCAGGGCTTCATTTGCATACCTACATCTTTGTCTTATGAAAACCGGATGCAAAATAAATAATAATACGCGTAATATGCGTGAAAAATGGCTGAATTGAAGCACTCCCCTTAGTTTTTTGTCTGTAGCGTATTCATTTGTCTTCCTGGAAGAGAAACAAAGATACCATTCTTTAGAGGGAATGTAGGGCTTCATTTGCATACCTACATCTTTGTCTTTTGAATACCGGAAGTGATCAAAATAAATAATAATACGCGTAATCTGTGTGAAAATGGATGAATACAGCATTACAACGTAAACCGATATATATGTATGGATATATATATGGATGTACATTTATACTATATAAACATGTGTAGGGATGATTGTGTGTATATTTTATACATAGATTAGTTTCAAAACACACATAATCTTATAATTGTTTATCCAAAAGTACAAAATGACGCAATAATATAAAATATTGCTAATTAATGGGTTCCGTTGTTAAAAGTGATGTAATTTCGAGATGCATTCACATAATGTACAACTAAATATACCATTCTGTGCAGAAATGAATGCTGAATCCATTGCTATATTACAAGTTATGATATGTGAAACCAAACACGAAATCCCAGGTGGGGGTAACCACCACCCCTTGGTAGCCAGTGTTACAAAAAAGCTTGGTAGCCCTAAGGTTAAGAATAAAAGAAAAATATTATTGAACTTTGCGGAGTACCCTTCTGTTGTATAAATTTATCAGAAAGTTCTGCCCCAACCTTGATTTGAAAAGTTATATCAGATAGAAAGTTTTCAACCCAGTTAAGTATACTACCCATTATGCCGATTGCTTTATATTTCTTTAAAAGTGTAGGGATATGCAACATATCATAATGCCCGTTCGATGTGGATGAAAACGTTTACAATCTAGCGCAAAGGACTTATATAGAGCGATTAAAAGACTTAAAAGAGGTGTTCAAATTTTAAACATAAAGTCGGTGATTATTCTCGCTGCAGTAGTAGCTCTGAAGATGTCTTCGGTTTTTTGGGAGTTTTTTCGTATTTTAATGATATCTTGCGTGATCTTCAATCGGACTAGTCTATATGCTAAGAGGGGGGCAGTTTTGCCCTTCAATCCCGTGCATTCCTGACTGCAACCGAAAACCCTTGGTTTTGGTCCAGTGAAGAGTGGATGGTTTCTAAAGTCACGTCGTCCTTCCATCACGGAGATGTTATACGTTAATGAATTCTTGCTCTGATATTCTGGTACGACGGAAACCCAGACTTAGTCTTACCTTAGTCTAACCTATGTCTTTAACCGCTTGTTAAAGAAGCGATCATGATAACATAGCGTGACTCAAAGACATCTTATGGTAACAAAGGCCGTTGGCGTCGCCCTCCTCTTTTTTAGCCTTAGTCAGGCACTACCCAGCACTTTTTACACGGACTGATGATGGTGGAGCATTACAAACGTCTAATTAGGATTGTAGTATGATTGCGTGCATGCATTTGAAGCTCTTAATATAGCGTTGGAGTCCGCCTTAAAAGAGGTGTCGAAATAATCAACAAGAAGCCTGAACGTTTCAGCTGCAGCAGTTTTGGAGATTTTTTATTCTACAATCAACTTGCGACTGCTGGGCGGTGAAGTAACCGTGTACCATCGGCGGAGAGTATATTTCTGAAAATGGGGTCAACTATTGGGATCGAATGGGGTCAGTGTGTTTGGCTTCATGCTTGACTTTTAGTTATCTCTTTATTGATGAACAATTTTCATTAGTATTAACAGTACTTGCGAAGGAAGTTCCTGTGTTTAGTTAACAATGATGGGGCGCCATACAAATTTTTTATTGTACAATTACAATTAGTTTTGTTGCTTGTTATAATTTTAGTTATTAAGTTTATATAGATGTGGAAACAGCTTCAAAAGAGGTGTTCGAATTATCATTATTATAGGAAGGTTAACAGTTTAAAATAAGTATGGAGATTATCCACGCGACTGCTGCAACGGTTACTCTGATAAAACATCCCGAAAGAGCAATTGTATGAGAAGTACTAGAAAAGAGCTCCGCTACATAAAACGTGTTGTGGATAATGCGCAAATGCCGTTTTCTGTAGTGCCAGTCTTAAGCCTGGATAAATGGGGTGAGACCCATCACTTTCGTTAAAAAACAGCTTCGTTAAACGGAAGCTACTTACCTAGGTTAATATTAAGATTAATTAGATAAAAGTAACGAGTTAATTAAGTCGTCGATTGCGGCTCAGGTTGCCACGAGGTGTCGTTAAAAAAATCAAATTCACTGAAATCTTTGTAACATAATTTGAAAACTCGGTGAATAAAGCATAATAAAAACATAAATGATGAAAACAAAATTAACTTAACTATAAATAAATAATATTTGGTAATAATGAGAACTATTGTCATAAATTGTACAAATTGTATCCATGGTAAGCGAAAAACGACATCAACGGCCTTTTCAACCAAAGAGGGCGCTAGGCAGTGAAGACTATTGCTTCAAATACAATTAAGGGTCCATTTAAACACCTTTATAATGGATTCAGTTGTTTTAATACCGCCACTGATCGTACTCTGTCAGTGCCAGTCCCAAGCCTAGATGAAGGAGGAGGGCGACGCTAATGATCTTTCTTATCACACAGTGTCGTTAAACTGAAACGATTACCACTACTATTCAATGGTCTTGTCAGTCGCAAGATGTCGCTAGGCAACGAATCTTGCCACGTGAAATATAAAGATCCGTTTAAACACCTTTATAACTGAACAATTTTAAGTTATACATATTTTTAATAGTGAATAGGCGTAAATTTTTTTGCACTGCCATCAAGTGATATAAATTCTATGTCAACGACATTGACAGCCACAAGATGTCGTTAAACAATGGAAACTATTATTATGTAACTAGAAGAAAAGATCTTAAACTATTGATGTCTATCATTGTTCGCGGGCACAATTGGTAAGCTCGTAATTTGTAAATATGCTAAGAATAGGAACAGTCTACACTAACCCCGAGAAAAACCCATGTATGAGATCCAAATTTCTCAGCTTCGGTATATGATATCGTGTGGCCAGTCCTTTCCCACGCCGTCGGATATTGCCGCTCACAGTGTACGGTCGGTGTACTCATTACAGCTGAGTCGGCAAGTCAACCCAAGCGGATTACAACTAGCGAAATTAGTGTTTTGGAAGGATTTGAAACCACGGCCTTTTGCGATTGACACTCTAACTCTTAATCTCTATATCGACGAACTCCTAATTCTTGCACCCTCCAAATTGGACTATTTATTTAGCGTTTGCAGTTCGCGCTAAGCCAGCGCACCGCATGGTCATCAGCAATATGCAAAGCGGACAGTCCACCAGGAAAACCAGTTATTCTGCAGTCATTAACGATGTGAGCCATTGTCTGTACATCTCCGCAGGCGCAGAGATGTTTCGAGGCCTGCTTCCACCGGACTTGGTTTGCCGCACAGCGGCCATGACCAGTTCTGAATCGATTTAGCGTCGTCCAGAGTCGGCGAGGTAGGTTGTGGCCAGGAGGCCAGACAGATGGCACGGCAATGAGGGAATGGTTTACAACGTCGGCTGTTGACCATTCTGCACTCCAAGCCGAAGTAGCGGTCATGTCCTCGGGTGGCGGGTCCAACCAAATGGGCCGTCTCGAGGGGAGACGCACAGCAGGGTGAAATAAGATATCGTCGTGTAGTGGTAGGCTGTCTTTAGAGCGGACTTTGCAAAGTTGTTTTGCTGTGGCCTCCAACCTTCTGAGGTGTGGAGGGGAGATGTTACTTAGGACCCGGAGCCACGGCAGCGGGGTGGGTCGGAGAGTGCCCGAGACAATACGCATCAACGCGTTCAGCTTCACGTCCACCAGGTTAGTGTGGGCAGAACGAGCCAGTGTGATTCTCCTTACAGATTTTATTTTAGTTATAGTTACAGTTATAGTTAATGGTTTTTTATTTTAGTTATAGTTATAGTTATAGTTAGTATTATTTTTAGTTATAGTTATAGTTATAGTTAATGGATATTTATTTTAGTTAATTTTAGTTAATTTTAGTTACTACTTAGTTACAATAATTAAGGCTATAAGCAAAATTGTGTGTATTAACACGCTGTTTCACAATTTGCTCAAGACCTTTGAAAGCCTTCGAAGCATAGGTGCATTCAGCTTCATGAATACACGAGTTTCCAAAGTAACTGACAAATTGCATAATAAAATATCGCATTTTTCGTTCTCATTTATGTCGAATCGTACATATTGCACTTCCTATTTTTATTTTTGCATTAACGAAAATAAAGATGAATTTTCGTTATTGTTATTTTCGTTATAGTTATAGTTATAGTTAATGATATTTTTTAGTTATAGTTATAGTTATCGTTAACGAAATCATTTTATTTTCGTTAACGAACATTTTCGTTATCGTTATCGTTAACGAGAATCACACTGGAACGAGCCCAGACTGGAGAGCAGTATTCCGCAGTTGAGAAACACAGGGCCGGGGCTGCGCTGGGAAGGGTCGAGGCCTGGGCTCCCCAGGCTGTGCCAGCGAGTTTGCTCAGCAGATTGTTTCTGGAACCAAAAGATCACGAGTAATGGTTAATGCTAAACACCTTTTAAAGGTATACCTCTCACTCTATATAAATCTGTCCGTACTGTGGTCGTTGTATGCTGAAAGTTTGCCATGATTGCTGTGTAATGGGACATATTATTTTAAATGGGGATCGGGAAAAGCGCACACTCGCACAAGTGACAGATGTCGGTTGTTACACGATAGAATCAGTCAGTACGCATGCTCAGTGACCTGCATCATATTCGCCTTACCCTCTTTTCCCTATCTCCGTCCAAATGACCTACTCTTTCTCATTCTTCCCATCTTCCCATCCGTTACCCTCCCTCAGTATAAACGTACAAATTTATGTATGTACGTTTGTTGTATGCATGTAAGTACGTAGGCCTACGTAAGTGAGTATGTATTTAGTAAGTATGTATTTAATATGTATGCATGCGTACATGTTTGCACATTGTTAGCTGCTATTTAACGACGATTTTGAAGATCACCAGAGTTGCCCTCCTCCCTTTATATAAGCTTGTGATTGGCACTGCCAGAATATATAGGCAGTGGTGAAATTGGAACCACGAAGATGAAAAACTGTGTGGAACGAGATTAGCTCGTGATCAAAAATGGGGAATTTATGGCGTCGGAAAGACCAGATTTAAAGGTGTCTATTTGGATGGAATGAGAGCGGAGAGAAACTCTTCCAGTTCTGTACTACAAATGACTTAAAGTTAATGAACACTTTCTTTCAACAAAAGAAACGACAAAGGAAATGGACATGGACATCACCCGATGGAAAGACACATAACCTGATCGACTACGTCATAATAAACAAAAGATGGAGCTCAAATGTGATAAACTGTAGATC
Organism: Aporrectodea caliginosa; assembly: GCA_020284085.1. Classification (NCBI taxonomy): domain Eukaryota; kingdom Metazoa; phylum Annelida; class Clitellata; order Crassiclitellata; family Lumbricidae; genus Aporrectodea; species Aporrectodea caliginosa. The sequence continues at coordinate 1,759,461 of JACEVL010000021.1, read as the reverse complement.
ATTCGACGCACAAATTGGTTCCGATCAAAAACTAGTAATTGCCAAGTGTGTGCCCTATAATCACATCTCTTCGCTTGGACTTATCCCGACTGCTTTTGGCTGTTTTGTAAGGCGCCCTTGTAATGGCATGGCCTTGTTACGGCGCCATATAAATTGTCCTATTTATTATTATTATTATTATTATTATTATTAGTTCACTGCCAAACCTTTGTTCGTACACAGGTGCAGAAAGATTTGCTAGCGATTGAACGATAAAGTTATTTATTCCTTCAGAGAATACGTGTTAAAGGTGTTCAATAAACGTTACGTTAGAATGCAAACTCTTGAATTCCAAAGAAATGTCCCCCAGACATTAGCCTAAAACATTCAGCATAATAAGTAACAATTATTAAATGGTATTGTTTGAAGCTTGGGGTAGATTGCAATGTAAAGCGAGGATGCGAGTCCGAAAATTACCAGAAAGACCGTTGATTGTTTTCGAATGATTAGATGATTAGCGCTGCCCTTAGCCAGGCTTACAATTGGCAACACCAGAGCACGAACACTGGCGATACGTTCATTTATGGTCGTTAAACAATAGATTAAATAGACACCTTTAAATAGTGTTCCTTATACGCTATATAGACATCACCTTCGTTCAATAATGAGCTGTAATATGCCAAATATATAATCTTGGTCGGCGCCAACGGCCTATGTTGTCATAAGCTGCCGTTAAACTGTGGATCCATCCATCCAATCACAAATTCATTCAATCCACGTGATGCTACGTAGGGGAGACCGGGGTTGGTTGCAACAAAATTCATATTTTCTTGTGCCATTTTTTTTATTTTTGGAACAATATACAGCCATTTTAGCCCATGTATATCCTTTATATCTCAGCACCAAAACACGCTATAGTGAGAGTCTCAGTGACTAAAGATGTAACCACAATGGCTAACTGAACAGAGGGCTTCAAAAGTGTTGCAACCAACCCCGGGCCGGGGTTGGTTGCAACGACCCTCGGGGAAGGTTACAACAGTATTGGAAGTAGTATAATTATTCAACTGAACTGCATATCCTAGGGCCTGCTGAGACTTGTCTACATAAGTATTTATAAGAATGTAATAAATTGAACAAATTCAAAATTAAAATTAATCAAAGCATCAGCCAAGATGATTATTATACTGTTTTTGCTGCAATAATCGTCATGTAAAAAGTCCGATACAGTTAGTCTATTTCTACCTATTTAGACCTATATTGTTCAACATTTAATTAAAAATTGTAGTGCTTTTTCAAGCTTTCAAATTGTAACCAGAAAAAGAAAACGGGAATGCTTTCTGCCGAATGACTCGTTTAGTGCCACCCATTATTAACTGACTAGGCAGTTTCTTAATTATATCTTACATTCAGGGGCGCAACCAGGGGGTGCTGGGGGTGCTTGAGCACCCCCAGAGTTAAAAAGGTGACCCACACAATTTGTCCAAATCCGATGAGTTTTTCTTTATAGGGGGGGGGGGGGTGGGGTGATGCAAGAATTACTATAGTTTACTAAGAAACCAATCAATGAGCGAACTCTTCATAAATATGGTTCGCGCGGACAAACAGAAGCTGACGGAAATTTTCAAAGTTCTCTGCACACTTTTACAGAGTTTATGAAAAATTCTTGACAAATTCATGTCGGCATGTCCAAAAATGCAACATAATATATATGACGTTGAGAATTCAAAATGATTTCATACAAATGACTGATCAACTAGTCAACGACGAAATACTCAGACGGTCAGACCATAATTCGGAAAACAAACCTTTTAGTGTAATAATGGATGAAACGACAGTTTCAAGCACAAAAATGCAGGGTTGCAATCAGTAGGCTATATCTTATATATAAGATAAAGAAATGACGAGAATGGAAATGAGGAAGAGAATCTAATTGCCATGATAGAAGCACAATCATCAACTGGAGAAGCACTCTTGGATATAATTCTGGATGATCTAAACAATCTGGTCTGTCAAGGATATGATGGTGGTTCAAACATGAGAGGGCCCGAGGGATTTTCAGGGCGTACAAGCCTCAAGGTCGAATCAGAGCAAAATGCCCAAAGCATAATATACCTGGTGTTGGTCGCACAATCTACAGCTTGTGACGAGTCTTGCAGCTACTGGCAATTCTGCAGCAGTTAATTGTTTCAACAAAATTAAAGAAGCTTATAGTTGTAGTTCATCTTCGTCTCAACGAACTGCAATAATGAAACGCTATCTACTAAAACAAGGGCTTCCTGTAGATGAAAGTCGAGTGAGAAAAGGTGAACAAAGAAGCAGCGACCATGCTTCTCAATCAGAATTCTTTATAACTGAAACTGAGTCAAATGCAATTAGGCTTATAACCGAGAAAGCTAAGCTGGTTGAAAAGGAACCTCGTTACCGACGTCTACTGCATATCTATAGGGCTAAGTGGCACTCGTTTTATAGCCAGAACAAGGAACTTCAGTGGCGTAACGAAGGGTTTCAGCGCCCGGGGGCAAGAGTTGATGACGTTTTAAAATTTTCTTGTTGGCTTTTAATCGTTCATGTCATAGTACTGTGTACCACTGAAAGCCAATTTTGCGCCCCATTGTGCTGCGCCCGGGGGCTGTTGCCCCTCTGCCCACCCTTCTTTACGCCACTGAGAAATTTGTGTATTTTACATAAAAAAACTTCCAGCAATTCAATCAGCACTTACAGATATGAACTTAGATTCTGTTGCTAAAAGCTTAGATTACAAGTTTCAATCAATAGTTTCAGTTGTGCATGCCATTCTCTGCCCAATTTCAAAACTGAGTCAGGCACTGCAGAGTCCACATCTCAATCTTGTGGATGCACATAGACAACTGAATCTGTTCACATCCCAGATGGATAAACTTTGTTTGGAAGACGAATACAAGAAATTGCTGGCGAACACAAAAACTTTGTCTTCATTTCCTGCACTTTCAGGAGTTGCAAGCACTGATGATATTGAAAGTTCATCTAGAGCAAAAACGTACTTCACCAGCAAGACCCTGACACTGTTGAGAGACAACTAGACTCCAGAATTACAGGCCGGGTTGCGTTCTGATTGATCCTCTGAAGATTGTTAATTGGAACCAAATGAATTGCTTAGTTATAGAAACTTCAGCCAGTGCTGCAGTATATGCTGTTTCTTTTAAAATAACTCTGAATTTGTTACGCTGCTAGTCTGGGAATCTGGAAAAACAATTTCTTCTTGAAGTTTTCATGACTTTGTCGGTCAGAAACAGCTAGCAAACAGGGCCAAAAACGTGCTCCGTTTGATATCAACTGCTAAAAAATGCGTTGGCTTCTGGGGCTCCGCCCCAGACCCCGCTGGGGGAGCTTACGACGCTCCCTCAGACCCCCTAGTCGTTATGGGCTTCGTGCCTTCAGCACTCGCAGCATCGCGCCTTCGGTGCTTTAAATCTGAGCACTCTCCAGGAAAATTTTCTGGTTGCGCCTCTGCTTACATTGGAACCGGATATGTTATTGAATTTTCTGGAATTACAAATCGAACAGTTTCGTCATCATCAAATGTGCGCCTACTCGATTTCGTGGCAAGATATGTGACCTCCGTTTCTAGATCATCCGACAGTGAATTGTCCGATATACGAGCCACTTTAGGTTTAGGCGATATAGGCTGCTCCCTTTAGTGGCACTTTTCTAAGGGCGGCAACTTCTTGCAAAATACATGATGGCCACTTCCGTCAAAAATATGTCATTTATGAGTAGGCCTACGGTGCGGCATTTTTGTCCTTGCCTATCGCACAAAACTGCCAAAGGCCGCCTCTGCCACAAAATTAGCTGTATTTTTAATTCCTCGAAGTTTGACCAGCACGTAATCACCCTGGTTTAAACGATCATTACGTACAGAGTAATCATCATCATCTTCCACACAACCGTGTTTCATCAACATCATTGGCACTGTCAGATGACCCATCTTATACCGTTTTCCATCATCGTCATAATTTCCATCATCCATGACTGTCAGATTCTTCACTGTCTGTCTTATCTAAAATTCTTCTTTTACACGGTTTATTATGTTTTGCTTGTTCTTAGAATTTAATCGGCTAGACGAAGACGATTGACTCGGCAATTGGTCGTGGAATGAAGCTTCGTCACTTACTTTTGTTGCATTGGGACTTGTCTAAATTCTATGGTTCTTTTGCTTATGTTGAGGTTTTTGTTTTTTTAGAAGCTCTAACTGCTTTAACGGCGTGTTCCTCCTCTAATGCTCCATTGTTCGGAGTGTCTGTGAGCTATTCAGATAGCCCTAATTGTGATGAGCAGGCCAATAATGAACACCGTTTACTTAACCCTTGAACGGTAACCTTTTTTTTACACCGGTCCTCGGTAACCTGGGGGTGTTTTCTACCCCCGGGGGTAACTACTGTTGTTTGTGAAGTAGGAACGAATTTTTCTAATTACAACGATACAGTACATCATAGTTTGATAATATTCTTTGTATTTAACACGGATATTCTATGCAGATGACTGACGTCATTACTATTATGACGTCATTACGTCGTTATAATAAAACCAACAGTCGGTTTTGCTAATATTTCATGTTTATTGAATGTGTTTGTGCTCAAGTCGAGAAAGCGTGGTCGATGTCATGCGTGCCCCAGAAAAAAAGATATAAAAGTTGAAAACCAATGCACTGAATGTGAACAATTTGTTTGTCAGCAGCATGCTGAAAAGAAGCTAATATGTAAGAGATGTAGGCCTACAATTGAAGACGTCTTAGAAGACAGTCAGTAGAAGATGAAAGGCATGCTGTTACATTTATGGTTGCTGACATGTAGTGTACATAAAAGATAACATTTCCTGAGCTTTTATTTCGTATGTTATAGGTTTATAGATAGCATTATGTTATTTGTTTGGATGTGGACTAACGAATTTCAGATTCTCCTTTGCTTGAAATAGTATTATGCAATTATTTTTTCTTCATAACATCTCGTTTTTCGCCGCCATATTGAAAATATGTTAAACATGGTGACAGTATGCACAATGTTTTTTACATAATTTGAAGCATGGTCAATGTCAGGAAAAGTCACCAAAGCAATTGTAAAAATTTCTAGTACTTCCTTTAATAGCAGCAGTTATAACAGTCTGGGGGTAGAAATTACCCCCAGGTTACCGTTCAAGGGTTAACTTAAATAAGTGCATGGCGCTGGTTGCAACATGTTGCAACCATCCCCGAGTAAACTGTTGCAACTAACCCCGAAGCAATGCATGGACACTGTTTATGAAAATTTTTGTCGACAGCGTTGTTTTTAAATAAAATGACTAAATGCATTTTGAAGCCCAATTCCTTGTTCAACTTATGGTACCAAACAACACTAAATTGCTTCAAAACATTGAGCTACATTACGAAAAAACACAAAACCGACAAATTTACTTTTGATTGCCGAAAATAAATTTTGACTTTTTTCGGTAGCTATAATCAACTGCCTGCCAAGAAATTAGGTTATACGTACCTATAATATATTCTATACAAGGTAGGTGATTTAATTGTTCGCTGCTATTATTTATCGCTTAACCAGCACTGGTGTTGCAACCAACCCCTGTTGCATCTAACCCCGGTCTCCCCTACTTGAGTCACATAGACCGATGTCCTTAACATAATTGATTTGTAAAGTGATGGAAAGAAGGATAACGAACAAACTTCAGAGGTATTCTGATATGAAAAATATCCTAACTAAATATCAAAGAGGGCTTAGAAAGTTGAAAGCACCGTAAACCTAATCGATTAGTAGTAGGTTCAGTTTAATGAAGCTGCGATAACAAGGATCATTACAAAGATGATTAACATAACCATCTTTCTTGATTTATTCTTGGGACTGGCACTACCAGAGTACGTGCAGTGACAGAATAATATATAGGCCTTTAGCAGAAACTATAGGCATCGCTTGGTTGGTTATTTGGTGTTTTACGCCACTGCTTTATAACAAGGATGATAACCGACGCCCTCCTCCTTGCACAGGCTTTGGACTGGAACTAACAGACTGCGGGGATTTGTATAATCAACGTAATCGAGATGTTAATAGCGCTCGAAATCATGATTTCAAGTGTCCTGGCATAGCGCAAGTAGCGTTGACTTCGAGCAGTTTCATAAACGACTTCTTAAGATTTCAAAGACGATTGACGACGAGAGAAAAATAATATTGTTTGATTTGTTTACATTGTTCCTTATTTCGCGACGTATTAAAGGCTAAGAATAAAATAAAGTGTTTAATAAAGACAGCAAAACACCAATATTCGGGATAAACGACAATCTTGATTGCAAATTAACCTTTCGTAATGATCAAACATTACGGTCAAGTTGAAGTAGAATAAGCTAATTAATTACATTACTTAATACGTCATGAATGTAATGACAACAGGCTAAAAAAGTCCACAAAATGATGCACAGATAATTGTTGTGTTATGTATCAAGTCTAGCAGAAGTATTTGTGCAGGTAAATTGAATACATAACAATAAAGTTGTCAAGAAGTGGAACCCAGAAAGAAAGACTTTACTGCATCTCTAGTAACTATACCATAACATTCCATTATGATGTGATGCAATAATTCTACAGTCATACAATTATGCGATAAGAAGGCAAAACCTTAGTTATGTGGTGTTTAATAAGAAGGAACCTGTAGACTCTAGAGTTTTTACATCAGAATGCCTACTGCCCAAGTATTCCGAAATGAAAGTAGTACAAAGTAACTATTCATGTATGCAAGTGTGTATCCCAGCACTTTGATACCATCTTTTCTTTATCTCAAATAGCAATTGTTTTGAACAGTAATTGCATGTATGTGGAATCACAACTCACAATAGTTCAGCCAATAAGTCGTCAGGTGGAGAAAAACAATGTTCTAGAAATTCTTTCTCTATTTCAAACAATTTGTCACATACACCACATCCAAAACATTTAGACAAAGATGCTCTTGCATTAACTCCTCTAGAATCCGGATATATGTTCTCTGAGAAACGTTCATTTGGTTTAACAATAACGGCTTTACCACTAACTTTGATTAAATGATCAGGAAGGTTACCAATCGCCTCACTTGTCATTGGCTGTGTTCCTGCATGTTGTTTAAACTGCTTCGCTGAAGAACTGCTCTTGGTGTAAGGTTTATTGCATGCGTGTTGCTCCTCAGTTGCGTGAGTTCTTCTGTGTCTCTTTAAACTTTCAAGTTTTGTGAATCCTTTATTACAAACCTGACATATGTATGGTTTTTCTCCTGTATGACTTATCAGGTGACGTTTCAGAGCACAGCCTACTGTAAATTGTTTCTGACATAAATGGCACCTGTATGGTTTTTCACCAGTATGGGTTCTCATGTGTGTTTTCAGATGACCACGTTGGGCAAATGTTTTCTCACATAGCTGGCAACTATACGGTTTTTCGCCAGTATGGGTTCTCATATGCGTTTGCAGAGCAATCCCTTGAGCAAATGATTTCTGACATAACTGGCACCTGAATGGATTTTGTCCAGTATGGGTACTCACGTGACTTTTCAGAGCATAACCTCTAGCAAATGATCTCTGACATAACTGGCACCTGTATGGTTTTTCACCAGTATGGGTTCTCATGTGACTTTTCAGCTGCCCAAATTGGGCAAATGCTTTCTTGCAAAGGTGGCACATGTATGGTTTTTCACCAGTATGTGTTCTCATGTGCGATTGCAGAGTAATCCGTAGAGCAAATGATTTCTGACATAACTGGCACCTGTATGGTTTTTCACCAGTATGGGTTCTCATGTGACTTTTCAGATGACCAAACTGGGCAAATGCTTTCTTGCATAGGTGGCACATGTATGGTTTTTGTCCAGTATGGGTTCTCCTGTGCCTTTTCAGAGCAATGCCCTGAGCAAGTGATTCTGGCATAACTGGCACCTTTTCTTTTCTTCCACAGGATGGGTAATAATGTGTCTTTTCAGAGTACTTACAGTATTACCTTCAATAAATGATTTCTTATGTATTTGACACCTGTGTGGCTTTTTGCCAGTATCGGTTCTCGTGTGCCTTTTCAGATTACTATCCTGATGCTGAGGTTAAAGGGAGGGCCGGCTCCTGGCGGTTTCGACGTGATTCCTTAGCCAATGAAAGGACTTCAAAAAGCACATGTAGGCCTATGTCTACATCACCAATGCCGTTCAAACACGGACTGTGTCACTTCTGGGTAAAAGTTAACCCTCAGGCTACCAAGCTTTTTTTGTAACACTGGCTACCAAGGGAGGGGGGGGTGGTTACCACCCTCCCCCTGGATTTCGTGTTTGGTTTCACATATCATAACTATATATAGCATTGGATTCAGCATTCATTTCTGCACAATGGTATATTTAGTTGATATTTATGTGCACCTCGAAATTACATCACTTTAACAACGGAACCACCTTAATTAGCGATATTTTATATTATTACGTACATTTTTTACTTTTTGGATAAAAAAATATAAGATTATGTGTGTTTTGAAACTGTTCTATGTCACATACATCCCTACACATGTTTATATACGTATAAATATACATACATACATATATATCCAATTATCCATACATATTTATCGGTTTACGTTGTGATGCGGTATTCAGCCATTTTCACATGGATTACGCGTATTTTTTATTTATTTGGATCACTTCCGGTATTCAAAAGACAAA